>JJRW01S0015932.1:23274-38147 GCA_001188405.1 Loxosceles reclusa
GCCCTACTACGGAAAATGAAGCATTTTGAACAAAACTCTCTATTTTATACATCTCTCAACACTTTATGTACGCCAATATACAACTTCTAAATGTTAAATTTAGAAAATTTACAAAGCAGTAGAAGTGAGAAAATACTAATCTAATATGCTTTTAAAGATCTCAATCACAAAGAGCAACTTGTAGTAATGCTGTTGAATTACAAATTTCGTAAAAAATATACCACCCACCCTAATACATACATACGATTACCTAATACATACATGCAAACGATTTTGGCCGGTGACATGGTGCATTGTCACCCTGGGAAACCTCATCGATGTTTCGGTACATGAAGTTCATGAATGACTGCAAGTGGTCTCCAAGCAGCTGAACATAAGGCGTCCCAGTCAGTGTATAAATTAACGTGTTCTAGTCAGTTTGACCAGAGGACCCAATCCATGCCATGAAAAAATACTCCACACCATTATGGATCCTTCACTAACTTGCACAGTACTTTGTTTATAACTTAGGTCCGATGGTAAAGTTCAGCTTAGGTCTGTGCCACACCCGAACCCTACCATCAGCTTGTACCAACTGGAATCCTGACTCATCTCACCAAGCTAAGTTTTCCCAGTGATCTACCGTCCAATCGGTATGTTTACGAGCCCAAGATAGGAGCAGATGTTGATGGCAGGTTGTTAGTAAAGGCACTCGAGTCGGTCTTCTGCTGTCATATCCGATCAACACCAAATGTCGCTGCACTAACCCCATGGACACGTTTCTAGTACGTGATTCTTTAATTATTGCTGTTATTTGACACAGTGTCACTTGTCTGTTAGCACGGACTACTCTAATGAGACGTCGCTGGTCACGGTTATTAAAAGTACACGCGGTCGGCCACTGCGTTGTCCATGGTGGGAGGTAATGCCTCAAATCAGGTTCTCTCACCACACTCTTGACACTGTGAATCGAGGAATGTTGAATTCCCGAACAATGACAGAAATGAAATGTCTCATGCTTCTAGCTCCAACTAGCATTCCGCGTTCAACGTAGGTCAATTCTTGTAGTGTAGCCATAATTACGTCAGAAAATGTTTCACAGGATTTACTACCATCCAACCTAAAGAACTGACAAAGCACTGTCCATTTATGCATGTGTTACGTAATGCTACTGCCACCTGGATTTTGCGCATTACTGTCCCATGACGTTTGGCCCTTCAGTGTATACACTGATAAGCCAAAATATTATAACCAGCTCTTTATGCAGGGAATGAGCTTCTCTGGCTGACACGGAGTGAACGTGACAGGGTAGGAAAGGTATCCGGAGATACAGAAGTATCATTCCATCGGCTTCCTGTTAGTATAATGGGAACGCATGGTGATTTAAACGAATTTGACAAGGGTAAAATTGTGATGTCCCGCAGGCTCAGAACGAGTATATGAAAGGTGGCAAGCTCGTCAGTTGTGTGTCATCTACTCCGTCGTTAGTATTAACATCCGTCGTTAGTTATAATGGCCTAAAGCCTGGGCTGTTAAGTTAACACAACACATTTTCCACAGTCTCAAATAAACGCGCGAGTTCGATAGTTAAACCGGCCGTTTATTCAGCATAAGGAATACAGTTTTGTCTATTTAAATCAAATAACAGCCGAAGGGAAAACATATTAGCCTACATACATCCAACTACTGAAATAGCCAAATGCGATCTGAACAACTGAACAGATTGCAACAGATTGAATTACTTGGTAATTCATGTCTTTCTGTTAAGTTCTATTGCCAAGCAGTCTGTTGACAAATGGACCTGTTTTGCCGTTATAACACTGACCACCTTCTAGAATTGCTCGTCCCGAGCACTTTTTTAAATTTCAATGCACATATTCTTTTCTGAAGAATTTGTAGCTTTTACGCTGTTTCTCAGCACCATCAATAGCAATACAAATAGGAATACAAAATTGTATATTTTATAAAGTAACGTTGCCCTTTTGTCGACGCCGGGAATCTCCGGATCCTTCATCTCCGGAGAGACCGCTTTTCCATTTAAGCTACACCGACAGGTATCTGGGCAACTTAATATGAAATTCTTTTGTGGAGAGAACTCTACAATTTAAATGAGAGATTAGCCCCAAAGGAAGCTAACACATCTTTCCAACTATTGCTATTGCTAAATACGAACTGAGCAAATTGCAACATCATCAATTACTTGTAACTTCAGGTCTTTCTGTTACGTTCTATTGGCAAGCAGTCAGCAGATGATGACTGGATATGCTTCACCGTCGTAACAGCATATATCAAAAGTGGACTAATGACGGTGAAACCGCCAGAAGACGTCAAGGCATTGGGCCTCCACGCTCATCAACGAGGGCGGACGTAGGATGCTTTCCCAACCAGTAAAGCAAATCAGGCAGATCCTTGTAACCTAGCTGCTTCTGAAGAGACTGATGATCAAACTACAAATGTTTCTGTGAATTTTATTAGATACGGGATTCCGCAGCAGACGATCCTCACGTGTGCCCATGTTGGCCTAACATCGTTGTCCCTTAAGAATCCGGTGGGCACGGGAACATCGTGATTTGACCATAGAACAATAAAAATGAGATACCTGGTCGGATGAATCACGATTGCTGTTACATCACGTCGATGGCCGAATCAAGGTTCAGCGTCTTTCAGAACAACTTCTCAGCTGGACGTACACAGGCCGGTGATGGCAGTATTGTGTTTTGGGTGACATTCTCAGGGACGAGCTTGGGACCGGTTATTGTTTTTGTAGAACACTTCATGAAAGCTGTGGACTACGTCACTATCCTTGTTGACCAGTCGCACTCATTAGTGGCTTTAGTGTTCCCCATCGAAATTGGTGTCATCCAAATAGATAATGTCACATGACTCAAAGCCAAAATTGCGCTTCAGTGGTTTGAGGGGCACGATGAAAAACTCAAGCTCATGTCCTGTCCCTCCCTAACTCGCTGGATAGTAATCCTATTAAACACGTTTGGATTGTCATACAACACGAGCTCAGGGCTCAAAGGCCACTTGAGAGTAATCTACAGAAATTTTGTGACTTATACTTGCGCATCTGGTGCAATCTACCTCTGGCCACTTACTAAGGGCTTGTACATCCCTTGCAACAAAGAATGTAAATTGTTTTGCTTGCCAAGGGTGGTCCAACGCTGTATTAAGTGGGTGGTCATAGTGGTTTGGCTGATTAGTTTGTAATTCATTCAGCGTTGTAATGTTTACTAACTCCCTCCCTTCTAATCGTAACATTCACGACAACAACAAACTTTACACTAATTACATCATACTCCTCGACGAGAAAGAAACCAGTTAGGGTGATGCCACGTCGTACGTAACTGGCATAAAAAGGCAAACGTCTCGGGCAGACGAGAATATACAGAGATAGCAGAGAGTGACTGTTGAAGCCGAAACGAGTCAACTCATTACGCCAGATGTTAGGCGTAACTCATACCTAAGACGACAGTTATTCAAAATTCGGATGAAAGCTTTTATTAAGCACACACACACACAAACACTCTGTTAGTGTCCGTTAGAGAATTCTGAAATAGACACCTAAGTTCAACTCCTATTCCAAATCGTCTTATTAAACTTTCAGATGAGTAAAACTTTTTAATAAATGAAAAAGCTCAATATTCACAAAAATTTAAGTTTCTTTTTTAAAAAAGGAAACGTTAGTGTTAAAAATTACTTCAGTGAATTCTTGAATAATTAAGTACTTTGAAATGTACCAAACTTACTGATTTTAAACTTGGGTTTTAAAACATGAACTATTTATTTGAACTGATTTTGAGTTAAGCGCTAGATGAGCATTAATGTCACGAAAGTTTCGTTAAATTGTAAAAATTTAAAGTTTGGAATAAATTGTTCGTCTGCCTTTTACTTCAGTTTCTTTTCACTTAGTTAAGAAGCTACTTTACTTTTGAGTTTGTTGGGACTTCATCACATTTCATATTTAAGTTCATTTACTGGATTCACTCTTTAGTTCAGTTCATATTATATCGTTATTGGAGTTATGTATTTTGTAGAATGAGTGTTATAAGATCTTGTCGTGTTAAGAGCTTGAAGGGATCGGATTCAGATTTTTACGAGACTGGTGGACTTTAGTCTTCAACTTTTGCTGCTGAGTCTGTTCGTCCTCATGCTCAGTTAGCCGGAGTTTGCGAACAGAATTGTAAAGAATAGTTGTCGTCGCTGGGATTAGAACCCGGAACGTTCAGCTCCGGAGCGACTGCTTTCCCATATAAGCTACGCCGACAGGTAACTGGGTAGTTTATATTGAAGTCCTTTGTGTGTGGACATTACATCCTCCCCACTTGCAAGAGAGGTCAGGGTAACAACCAGACTTCGAGTGGTGGATCTAACGGTTGAGTCCTTGGCCACTAGTGTGAATTTTTCCTGTTCGGGCGCCGTTTGTAAAGAAAAGTTGTCGATGCCGGGATTCGAACCTGGAAAGTTCAACTCCGGAACGACTGCTTTCTCATTTAAGCTACGCTGACAGGTAATTGGGTAGCTTACATGGAAGTCCTTTTTCGGTTGACATTACAGAGACTCAAAAATTATTAGCCATATTGAAATATTTACGTCGTTAAAATAATATCAACTTACGTGTGTGCGTTTCTTCTGTAGTAGTTTGTTTTGATGTAACTAGAGTCGGTTTCGTCACGGTAACTGAAAAATTAGATTCAAAAGACACAGTGGTTCCTTCGGTAGTAATGAAGGGTGTCTCGAGTTCCTTCTTTGGACCTTTCTGTGGATGAGGATGTCGACCTACGACTTCGGTAACTGGCAATGAAGATCCTTTGGGTTGTGGACTCGTGGCCGCTTCTGAGGTGTCCCATGTTTTGTTTCCGTGTGGAGAAGCTTCTTTGCTTAATGTTACTGAATCTAACGTTTCGTTAAATTCACTGACATGTGTATCAAATAATGACACCGTAGTTGGTTTCTTTTCAGTACTTTGAGATGCGTTTGCTACACCAATGCTAATTTCAAAAGTTTCAGCAGATGTTTCGGCCCTTTGAGCTTTGCTTAGAGAAGTATCTGACCTGACCAAAGTTGTTCTGGTTGTCATATCTTGATCACTACTCGAAATACTGATACCAGCAATGGTCGACGAAGTTATATTCGGTCTTTCTGAGTGTGTTACGTCATCTAAGTGTGTTTCTGATGCTAGTTGAGAAACGGAGTGACTACTGATTGTTGGTTTTGTCATTGATACAATCTCTTCTGAAATATTTTGTATTTTAATAGTAGTTACGATAGGTGGCGTAGTTATATCTTCAGAAGAAGATGTGCCATCAAACAGGACGTCTGTGCCTTTTAAAGTTTTTGTTTCTACGGGGGCCATTGGAGACACGATAGATTCTATAGTGGAACTAAAAGGAGAAATATCTAGAGACATTGGTCTTAACGTAGGCATCTTCCTAAACTCTGAAGTAGAAGCAGATGACTTCGTAGTTTCATTGCTTTCGCTTGAGTAGGCTTCTGTATGGCTTTCGTCTTCACGTATTAGGTCTCTAGAGTAAGCATCCCATAAATGCGTGGCGTTTTCAGATTCTGAAATTGTTACGTGTGAAATCGGCATTTCTTTCTCAAGTGGTGTTGTGAACGCTTCCAATACTGTGATATTTTTTTCAGTAATAGCTTGGGACTCTATTTCAGTAGAGATACCGGGTATAAAATGTGTAGTTTGTTCTGGCAGAGGCCTTGTTGTTATCGATAGATGATCTTCCTTTCGCGGTACGATTTTCTTATCAAATGATGTGACTGCTTGCCAGTTGGTAATCCAAGAAGTTGGTATGGCAGTTACTTTTTCTGTAACCTCAGATATAGGTGATTCTGTATTACCTTCAGATGTTTCCTTTGTCAAATTGCCTGATATATTCTGTGTAGTGCTTGTCACATCATCTAATTGGTCGACTGGCGTTCTTATGGAAGGCGATTTTGTATCATAAATCATTGTGTGGTCTTCAAGTACGGATGTTTCGGTAGTCTGTCCATCCTTAGAAGGAACAGTGGTTTCTAACTGTCTTGTTACTGTTGAGGTTGATGATGAGTCTGACACTTGTTCCTCTTTTGCTTTTGATGATGTTGTGCTTACAACTTCCGTAACATGAGTTTTTTCACTGGTGGTGGTAAAAGATGACATGTTGTGGAGATCTGCAGTTTCAGTAGTTTCGTGCAATTCGTCTCCAGAACCTGTTTTTTCTGATGGTGCGATTTCAGGTTCCTCAAATTCATGTCCAGTTGGTGGAGCAGCAGTTGTCACGGAAGCGACTTCAAATATTTTTGTGGTAAGTACCTCGTCAGAAGGTGTCGATCTTGTATCCTCCATAAGGGGTTTTTCAGTTTTAGCTTCAGTTTCAATAGTGTCTGCTAAGGTAGAAGAAGCAGTCGGTTCAAATGAAACTGACATTGTTTCCACATCCAGCGTATCACTTTCAGTGCTAATTGTTTCCACAGGTAGCGGTTTCAATTCGGAAATAGTTGGTTTTGCAGTAATGATTTCCGATTTTGTACTTTCGACTGGAGTCTGTAATTTGACCTCAGTTGACAATGGTGCAGCCGTTTCTGAAATATAAGGTTCTGTCACTTTCTCGGTCGTTGACTCAGTGGTATGAAGTTCAGTTGGTGAAGCTGTTGGAGTCATCTGTTTTCGTATCAAGCTATCACTTTCAAAAGAAACGACTGTTACGGTTTTCACAGAGATAGAATCAGGGGACGTCTCGTCAGATGTCAAAGTCGTCGCTTTTTCTGATATGAATTCCGATGATGGACTGTGAGATGTTTTTGCCGTAGCATCTTCAGTGAAAAGTCCTATTGTTGTGTCACCAAGCTCCTCTGTCGCTTTTGTTCCCTCCGTAGGCGCCGGGCTTGTTAATTCCTTCGAAGTAGCCACTGTTAACTTATCAGACGGAAGATCTGTCATTACCTCTTTCACGACCGTCTCTTTTACTGATTCTGTAGAAACTGAACTGACTGTTTTTGTTTCAGAAGTGTCTGTCTGTTCCTGTTCGGTCTGGACTTCCAATGTCTCTTTCGGAGTGACATGAAGGAAACCTTCTGCAGAAGCGAAATCTCCTGACTTTTTGTCGAATGCACTTTTTGTTGTTTTCAGTGTATATTCTGGATGTATCATGGTTTGTTCAGTTGTTGATTCCTGTAACGTAGATGTAAATATTTTTTCCATAGTAGAAATCTGTGACACGGAAGACGGAAAATCTTTTTCAAGCGTAAGGCTTGTTTTAGGTAGATCAGTGATGATATCTAGTTCTTCCTTTTTCTCAGTTGTCAGATGCCTTACTTCGACTTCAGCAATTTCTAAGGTAGTCTTGTCGGAACTGGGGAGAACAGTGCTGGTCTTGTTAAATGGTACTTCTGCTTCCTTATCAAATACGGGGCTAACCTTTTCAGTAGTGGGTACCGTTACATCATCAATGCTAAACTCTGATGATGGTCTTTGAGTCAGTGGATGTAAAGTAGCATCATCAGCGATTGGCACTGTAGTCGCGAATTCAGTACTTGTATCAAAACTGAATTTTGTTGTGAGTTTTACATGATCCAGTTGCGTTGATTCAGTGATGTGTTTTCTGTCAAACATCATTTCTGTCGCTGATTTACTTTCTGTTGTATTGGAAGTTTTCAAAGTGAATTCTGGCATGTTTTCAGTTAGATTTGAAATACTTTCTGTTGAAATATGTTGAGTAGTTGCTTCTTGAAGAAGAGACCCTACAGTAGCATTCGTTAAGATACGTGATTCTACCGTCATCTCATGGGGAACGTCATCACTGTCGAGTTTGGTTCTTGGTTCCTCAAATATTGATAGTGTTGTTTCTCTGTCAGAAACAAAGACGTGTGTTATTTTTTTCTGGGGAGTAGATTCGGTACCTGGATGAGCAGTAGTTTCTTGCTTTTCAACATCTTCAAGTGTTGTGGCAATAGATTTTCTAGTGCTTATATTTACAGGGGATGCCTCTGTTCTTCTTTCGTCAAGATCAAATCTTGTTGTGACCTCTTCTACCTCAAATTCTGTTTTCATCGTTTTGGTAGTAGCTCTCTGTTCATCTTTATCAAAACCAAGGTTTGTTTCATCTTTCTCAACTACATCTGTTACACCAGCAGACGTTGATTCTGAAGATGGTTCAATTGTTACTTTTCGTGGGAATACCTCTTCTCTTTCAAACATAGTATGAACATGTTCAGTGGTAAATTCTTGAGATCTTTCAGAAGCCAGCTGTTCTGTTGTTACAGAAATGGTTTCTGAAATTACTTTCTCAGAGATGTGTTCTACATCCTTTGCTATTGGTTCTGTTGTTAGATTCTGGAAGAATTTTTCCGTTTTTGAACTGTCGGAAGCAGTTATTTCTGTAGTTCTTTCTATTGTGTGATCATGAGTTTCCTTTTCCGAGATGGATATGGTAGATTTCTCTTCTAAGCCTATCTCAGAATCTACCTCTGTCATGTGAATTCTAGTTGCTTCCTTTACTGTGGTTTTGACAAAAGTGTCTGACTTTATGCTTTCAGGGGGTATCTCGGTGGGTAGTATTGTCACTGATTTGACAAAAGTGTGATTGAGTGTGTCCTTTTCAAGCGTTTGCTCTGTTGTTATATATCCTGCGATTGGTATCGTTTCAGTGGTCGACTCTGCGCCAAACTTTTCAGTGACAGGCATTCCAGTTGCTTTTTCTCTAAATGTCACGTCTGTATGAATGCTTGTAGAAGTCGGTTGTTTTATGTCCTCAATGACCGTATTCGTTGTTTCTTGCCTCCAAGCGGATTCTCTTGTTGGTGCTTCTGTTGTTAGTTTGCTCGTTGTTTTTTCATTAGATGTGATTCTTTCTTCAGACGTAGGTCTGAGAGTTTCTTTACCAAGCGTCATTCCTGTTACCTTCTCTTCCAAACCAAATGTAACTGTTGGCTTCTCAGTAACTAAGCCCGTCTCAGCATCTAGAGAAGTAGATTGCATTTCACTTTTAGATACCTTCTCTGTGATTGCTTCTTTCAACGAATCTGGCGTTGAGCTTTCAGGAGTCAGCTGTGTTATAGCTAAAATAGTTTTAGCGGAGAGTATTGATGGGGTTTTTACAGTTTCAGGCTTAGGAGTTTCCGTTCCAGCTATTTCCCAAGTAGTTTCACTTGAAACGTTTTCAGTAACTAATTCAGTGCTTATTTGCTCCGAAATACTGTGAGTTTCTGTCTTTGCGGGAAGTAGTTCCGGCACGGTTTTTGTTGTAGCAAGTTCCTTTGTTTTCTCGGGTAAAATTGTAGTTGGTTCCTCCAAACTGATTTCTGTTGTCTGTTTCTCAATCGCCAGATCTGTCGTCTTAGTTTCCGATTTCAACTGCGTTGTTGCTTCTTCAGAAATGGTACCATTAAATGTTTCACCAGTTGGAATCTCTCCTTCTATATCGTCCTTCTTAGAAATGAGTTCTGTACTTGATTCCTCTCTGCCTTCAGTACGTTCCTCTACTGCTACCGTTATGACAGAGGACTTAGCTTCTCCACTCATGGTTGTGGAAGATGTGGTTCCTTTTGTTGAAATAGATTCAGTAGCTGTTCCTTCAGGACTTTCAGTTTTCCACATTTCACTATCCAATGTAGATTCTTCCATGATATCAGAATACATGGTTGTCTTAGAAGGCACTAAATCAGATTTTGTTGACACTTTTGTAGTCAATTCTTCTGATGACCGGATTGTATTCAATTCTTCTGTTGACCTTTTTGTAATCAGTTCTTCTGTTGACCCTTCTGTAGTCAATTCTTCTGTTGACCCTTTTGTAGCAAGTTCTTCCGTGGCCATTTCTAAAGCAGACTCCCTCAATCCTTTTTTAGTAGTTTTAGACGGAAATTCGGTTTCTAAGGTTTGAGATTCGATGCCTCTTGTGGTCTTGTCAAATTCCATTTGAGTAGTGAGTTTGGAAGAAATGAGATTTGTTTGTTCTTTTTGCAACGCAGTCTGGGATGTAATGCTCTTGGTGTTTGATTCCATTGTTTCACGCCCAGACGCAGTTTCCTCTGGCTCAAGTAGTTTTTCTGTCGTTATGTTTTCAGAAGTCGTCATTGGTTTCTCCGATAACGTCTGAGTACTTACTTGGTTAAAATCTGACACGGCGTCCTTCGAAGTCTGATCATCAAGAAGCTTATCAGAAGTGATATGCGTAACTCCGATTGAAGTGGATAGCTCTGCAACTGTACTAGCTTTCACTGTCTTTTCAGACTGAGACATTTTCTCTTCTGTTGAAGACAGCTCTTTTTGAGTAATTTCCTCAGTCGATAATTTAGAAGTCGTTTCAGGAATTGTTTCAGCTCTTTCTGTCTCAGATGTTAAGATACTACTGACAGATGATGGACCCAAAGTCGTGGTAGCTTCTTCTTCTGAAGCATCTTTGACTTTTATGTCTGTTGGTTCTTGAGCTGGTTTTAGTGTCGTTTCTGTTTCATCCGAGGATATTATTTTAGTTTCCTTATCTACTGATGGTAGCGTTGTTCCATCAGTTTGTCTGATCGTGTGCGTTTCAGTTGCAGTACCACTTAAAGAACTTGTCGTTTCTACTTCTGCTTCGCTTAGGATTACAGGGATGAGGTTTGTTGCCTCTTCTCTTAGATCTTGCTTTTCGGTAACCGTATCTGTTGCTAATGTTTTGATGGTTGAAATTACCGTTTTGCTAACCAGTTCTTCTGTTACTTTTTCCGTCAAGGATATTGCTTTCTCGGTAGAAAATGGCGATTCGGTAACTGCTACATAGGTGGAAGCAATGGCTGTTTCTGCACTCACTTGACCAGTCTTATCAACTGCTGGAATTTCTGTTAGTTTTATTTCCGATGGGGCAGCTGTTGATGTTGGTATTGTAGATGGTATTTTTGTCTTTGTTTCTGTGTCCTGTATCTGGATATCTTTAGTTGAACTTAAGAAATGATCAGTTTTATGTAATGTAATACTATCGGCCACATGATGAATTTCTGTGCTTATTGAGGAGTAACCGGTTGTTGCTTCTGTTCCTACTGGTGTTGATGGCTGCTCTTTGTCATGTAGAATGGCAGTAGTTTCGCTTGCGGGTTGTGTCATTGGAGGTTTCGAAGTTGAGTCAGACTCAACTGGTGTAGTCTCTGTAGACATTTCTGGTAACTTGGTAGTCTGTGATTCTGAAACAGCAGTTGCAGTAGAAGCACTGGACGTTGTACTAGATGGCAATGAGATTCGCTCTGTAGTTGTTTCCTCTACCATTTCTGGTAACTTGGTAGTCTGTGATTCTGAAACAGAAGTTGCAGTAGAAGCACTGGACGTTGTACTAGATGGCAATGAGATTCCCTCTGTAGTTGTTTCCTCTATCATTTCAGGCACAGAAAGTTTGGTACTGGTTGAACTTGTCGCGTGTTCAATTCTTGTGTGTGCGTCGGTCAGTACTGTTTCCGAAATTGTTTCTGTTGGTGAGAATGTAAAAACAATACTTTCTTCCTCAGGTAACTGGGTAGATGCAGAAGTAGAAACGGTGATTGTAGTTGTTTTCTCTGAAATAACCGTTTTTCTGTCTCCACTTGGTTGCGTTGGGATTGTCAAGGGAGTGGTAAATGTTGACGCACTTTCTTCAGATGTGGTTAACGCAGTAGTTGTGGTTGGTGATGATCTTGTTGTTATCGCCTCAGATACTCTCGGCAAACTTGGAGGTTTCACGCGGTTTATTATGGAGTCTTCAGTAACAACTTCAGCTGTTGTGTCCGTAAAATGGCGCAGGGTTGTAAAGGTTTCTGTGCTTGCTGGTTGCTCTGTCGAGCTTGTGAAAAAACTATCCATTCTAATGTCCACGGTCTGCTTGGGAACCATGTGAAAGTAAACGTTTTCTGGTGTTTCCGATTCCTTTTTATCAATATTCCTAGTTGTCTTAGAAATGCCATCGTCCAGAGAAAGACCTTTAGTTGACTCCACAGTTGATGCTTGCGTGATGTCTTTGAGTAGAGTACTGCTTTGGCGGCTGGCTTCAGTTGAATATTGTTCCGTAAATTTTCCAGAGTCTTCTGCATCGATCAAGGTTACATTTTCTTCTTTAGTAGGTGTGTAAGATGAGATTTCAAGAGTTTCCTTTGCCGATGTTGTTTTGACTGCAGATATTTCAGTAGTGTCAGACATCATGGCTGAAGTGGTGACTTCTGATGCGATTTTCGTGGGTGGTTGGGGACGTGTTGAGAAGAAAATTGTTTCTTCATGAGGAGTACTTCCGTCAAAGAATTCCATCACCCTTTCTTTCGTGGTTGTAAACATCTTTGTTCTTTCAAAATCACTGCCAGTGAACAGGTCATCCGTTTTTGTCGAAATGACTGAATCTGGTTCCAATTCGGTCTGCAATTTTTGAGGTTGTTTCGTAGTGGTTCTTGGTGAGAATGCATCGCTTTCGGGATGTAGTAATGTTGTCGGGGAAAACACCGTAATCGTCACATGATCTGAGAAAGAATCAGCAAGAGTTGAGACCACAGTGCTACCCTCAGTGATGTCCTCTTCAGCTGGATAGTCCTTTGTTGAGTCTCTTACCACGGCTGTAAATGAAAAAGTTACATGTTAAAAATATTAGAGACGCTTTATTTGTTTTCATTGAGTCACATTATTATAAAGTAAAATATTGTAGTTTTAGAGTTCGTTTTACACAAAAGATGCGATATGAGTTTGCAGAGTTAAAAAACAGGGATCACAAGAAACAAAAAGTATAACATTTACTTTTCGGTTTTGTTCGGGTTCGCCATCATCAGGCCACAAATATTTCATCCGATTGAACGTGTTGTCTTGATGGAAGAACGTCCATAGTTGTGGCCATTTTGAATTCCAGACCTCAAACTGGCACAAAACTGCGACTCTAATCGATTCGCATTTTTGACTCTACTCGTTACGGTTTGGCAATGAACAGGTATACGTAAGCTTTGCTGGCAGTATGCAACCAATCATCAACGAGTGACGTGAAAAAAATCGATTAAAGACAGAGTTGAATTCTAACTTGAAGCCTGGTAACCAAAATGGCCTAGCGAGAGTGGATTACAGATAATTGAAAGATAATATCACAAAGTAAAGAATAAATTTTCAAATTGCATATCGAGCACCATCTCGATGAGAAACGATGTTGCGCCATCTTTCCCATGCCACGTATCTTTCGATTTAAGATAGTACCGCTTGGTAATGGCTTAGGCATAGTCTAAGATATCTTCAGCTAGACTATTTTCGAACCTTTCGAATGTGTACGGTGGACTATGAGGTTTTCCAAATTTTTTATTTTGGTTTTTGCTTTACAAACTGCTAACGGCAAATGTGTTTTCAGAAAGCAGACTACTTACTCTTACTGTTGGAAATTTTGATAAACAAATTATAAAACAAACAATATATTTGATATTAGCCAGGTGCGAGCCGACAGCATCATACATCGTCGTCGTATTCAATGCATCAACCAATTGGACATTGTAAAGAAACTTGCATTATGTCGACGCCGGGATTCGAACTAAAGGATCTGTCATATCTGGAGTGACATCTTTGCCGGTTAAGCTACGCCGACAGGTATTTGGGCAGCTTATTTTCGAAGACTTTTGTGTGGCGAGTCTTACAACATGCTGTCCCACGAAGGAGCCATCAAACGTTGAATCTGAGTATCTGGTGTTCATACGTAAAGTTCTGAGTTTCTCATTCCAAATGTCTGTGCATAGACGACTTTAAAAAGACATGGCAATGATTCCTGAGAATATAAAGATTATACATACTGTAACGGTGAAAAGGGGTCCTGCGTTTGGTGAACACACGGGAAGGGGGAGAGTTCAACTGCAGTATTTGCTGTCCTCAGGTGTGAAGCATTTCTTTAACTCGCACTAAACTGAGAAAACTGACTGTTTCTATATATCTAAGGCAACTTGATGAACATGAAAAATCAAAGGTTTCATTTCTTCTAAACTGAGTAAATGTAAAATGCTCGCCATTTCCGTCTAGTAACTAATACTACCCTATGGGTACATGGATACACGAAACACAAAATGTCACTGGCACTTTCAAGTAAAACAGAAATATCACGATATCTAATAATTGTCCTTATGGCAACTTGCTGGTATACAGGAATTTCCGTCGGACGATTCCTTTGGATCAACAAATATTCGTTTCGTCAGCAATAAGTTGAATTCGGTACATGGGAGAACTCACGCGATCAGAAGTAGACGGCAGGAAAATCTTCGGCGTCACAATTTCAAGAAATCACTGTTCACAAATTAAAATCCACAAATTGTTTCGTCCTTTATGATGTAGTAATATCAAGGTGACATTTTTTTACAGCAACACAGTTGAAGTCAAAATTTAACTACTTGAATTTCCAAAGAACCACTGAACATTTATTAAAACAATTTCAGCCAGTTGATACAAACGGATTATCATCTGACCAACGGTAGCATGGTCACAGAATCAAATAATACTCACGAGTTTCCACGATGGTTGTTGCATGACTTGTACTAGCTAGCTGGCGGCGGTGTATGAATACAAACGTTTGACGTCGCCCGCAAAATTAAAGTCTTGCACTTCATTCATAAAAATCGCGCTTTTTCCGTAACTCTATTTAAACAGGAGAGATGGAATGAAATGTCCGTTCGCCATTGGTTGAAATAACGATTGTATAGGATAGCATAGGTTGGGAAAATGCTAATTAGGAATCCATTGACGAAGGCGTATACTGCAATATACGCACACACACACACACATACAATAACAACTTGACCCGCCGTTGCTCAGGTTGTCAGATGTAGTGATTGTAATTAATACACTCGGTAAAAAATGTATACGTGGCTAAAAATAACCAATGGCCGAAATAAAGACTGCATTGAAATAATATTTACATTGGAAAAGGATTCACATTCAAAACGTTTTGACATTC
>JJRW01S0015948.1:20777-32911 GCA_001188405.1 Loxosceles reclusa
GTGCAAATTAGCACTAGAAAAATTTGTTTCTTGATTAAATTTTGATTTGTATCTGTGTCGTAAGATAAACAAAAGTGTTGCTTTAAATTTTACTTTGGTTTCTTTTTCTCATCATTAGAAAGTTTGCTAAATTTAATCAAGTTTGTTAAGTTGAAGTGCGATTTTTGTATTCGGTAATCTTGAACTGCATTCGTCACAAAATATCTGCGAAAAGATCATACAGAGCTAAATATTTAAAAGCAGATGAAAACTTACTTTCTGCACCGAAGGTGATCAGACTTTAAACTTAGATGTAAGACCTGTTGGTCCTTATACTCAATTAGCCGGTGCATTCCAGCAGGACAATGCACTTGGCGCTCAACTACCAATGAACCCGAACGTTTCCAGTTCATTTGAGGGCCCAACATTAGAAAAGTTCCCGTCAAGCCATTCTGCTCCTGTTTTTGAGACTTCATCTCAAATGGCTTCAAATGTGCCAGTTGGTTCTGATAATTCAGCCGTATTACTTGCATCGCAACGTCAGCTGACAAACCTTTAACTTCAACTTGAAAACTTCATGCATGATAACGTAGAATTGCGTCGTGAAGTTGATATTCACAGGCGGGCTCAGGCTCCTCTTCAAAATGTTGTTCAACAACAACAACCAGTTGTTTCGTTGGCATTACCACAATTTTCGTTTAACGGACGAGGTTCCGCTTGTGATTTTGTTCACAAATTATCCCAGCATTTTATATTATATCCTTGTTGCTCCCGCACAGCAAGTTTGTATTGCTGAGTTTTGTCTTTGTGAAACTGAGCTACCTTGGTATCGCGAAGCTGTTTACCGTATAAGACTTCTCGAAATCTTACTACTTTTGAATCTTTTTCAGATTCATTGTTGTACTCTATGAAAAATTTTTGTCAGCGTCTTGTAATTCCTCAATATGTATAATTAGAATGATGACTAGTTTCGGAAATTACGGTCGTCAAATCCACCTCTGCCATTGTGTCACGATTCACTGTTGTTCCTGTTTTGGTTAAAAAGCTCTCTTCCGTGTCGCAGAAGGAGTTTATGTAATTGGGCGGCAGCTCCGGTCAAGCCATCTGATGCGGCGGAAGGAAAATTGGTCTTGTGATTAAGAGTAGGAGCTAAGTTAAACCATCCGGTGGAGACAGGGGGTTTTGAGGTGGGTTCATTTACTAGAGAATTTGTTTAAGAATGGATGGCGAAAGATCCTAAAGTGTCCAGTTCCCAAGGAGATCGAGTTTTCTTTATGATTTAGAATCAGAGAAAATGAATCTGTGTTCATGGTCCTAGCAAGTTTGTGCGATGGATGATTTATTTAATTCGCCTTTTTTCACATAGTTTTCGTGCTCGTGAATACGAAATTTTAGGCACCTGCGCGTTTGATTACTGTATGACTTGCCGCATTCACATGGGATTTGGTAGATGCCCCAAGAATTGCTTTGAGGGACCATATCTTTGATATGGGAAATTATAATTTTGTTGGAAGGGACAAAGGAATTTTTAATTTTAAATTTTGACAAAATTCGGGCGATTCGGTTGCTTGTGAGGAGGAAAAAGGGAAGAATCACCTGCTTGTGGGAAAATATTAATCTCTGACAGGACAAAAGGAATACGTCTATTGATCGACGGGAAAATTTCTTTACGGCCAGGTCACTTATGTTTGGACTAAAGCCCCAGTGTGTGGCAATGTGCTTGAGATGGTCTATTTCGTTGTGAAAGGAAGACTTATCAGAACATATTTTGATGTGCCGAAAAACTTATGTTTGGAAGGCCGAGAGCTTCTGGTGAATGGGGTGGCAGGATGTAGAGTTCAGAGGCAGTAAACTGAAAGTGGTTTGCGGTAAACCGAGATGGTGAATTTCGCAGCGGAGTTTTGACCCAAAACATCTAGGAACAGAAGTGAATGGTTATTTTTCCGGGACAACTGTGAATTGAATGCGGCGGTCAATTTAATTCACCAGTGGTCCATGAGAATTTAAAACCGTCTCTAATCCCCTCTGCTGCACACTGCACTAGGTTATATGCCTTACCCACAGTACACAAAGAAGGCGTCTTCTTAAGAACAATTGCTTCGAACATTGGAGCTCCCCCTCACCGTTTGGCTAAATTTCTGGTTAAAAACTTTTCCCCACTTCTCGCTGGCAACACCTTCACGGTAAAGATTTCGATCCAGTTTGTGTCACAGTTAAAAAACTTATTCCCAGGCCAAACTCACATGGCATCGTTTGACGTTCAATCACTATTTACTGACGTCCCAATAAAGGGAGCATTGGACTGTCTAAATAAGAAATTTGTTGAATTTCACTTCTTTCAACCAGAAGTTGAACACCTAATTTCCCTCGCACAAATTTGCTTAAAGCAATTGTAAAGAAAAACTTTACTTTTTGTTGACGCCGGTATTCGAACCTTCGGATCTGCCATCCCCAGAGCTCTAGAGAGGCCGCTTAAACCGATTAAGCTACGCCGACGCTGTAAAACTGTGCGTATTTTGAAGTCTTTTGTGGGTGGACATTACATCCTTCTCCACTTGAAAGAGAGGTCAGGATACCGACCTGACCTCGAGTGGTGGACCTAACGGTTGGGTCCTTGGTCACTAATGTGTGTTTCTAAGTTCGGACGCCATTTGTAAAGAAAAACGTTTACTTTTTGTCGACGCCGGGATTCGAACCAACGGATCTGCCATCCCCAGAGCTCCAGAGTAGCCGGTTTAACCAATTAAGCTACGCCGACGCTTTAATTATGTACATATTTGGAAGTCATTCGTGGGTGTACATTACACAATCCGCCTTTTCATTTGAAAAAACAATTCTTTCGAGAAAAAGATGGGTTGGCAGTTTTTTTAAAGTAAGCAGTTTTCCTTGAGCGACATTTATTCTATAATGAAAGTCTAACATTTTCTGACTTAATTTTGAGGTCTTTGGTAAAATATTATCGTTATTACAAAAGTACTTTCTATATCAGTTAAAGTGGTTACTCCCCCTTAATGGAAGTATGAGTTGTGCATTTGTTCTTCAGTTGAGTTAGCCTTTATCACAACATTTTCAATGAGTTTAAGTATTAAAAATGTTATTAATTTAAGCAAGAAAAAACCTTGACTCTTTAAAGCCTCATATGTTTACCTGAATAGAAAGAGAAAAGCATGCGAAATATTATAACTCCAAACGTTACCACCTTATCTGATCCGTGCATTAAATGCGACTCTCTCAGAGAGAGAGAGTTGTCATTCTCCAAACATATCAAATATAGTGCTTTCTGCAAATCAGAAGCTTGGTTTTCTTGTCCGTTGCTCAAGTGGTTTTACCAGTGTAACTACACTCTTTCGTCTTTTTAACGCACTTGTCAGACCGTCTCTGGAATACAGCTGTCTCATATGGAATTTTCACCACACCTGTCTTACACCTGCCTGTGTGCAGCATGCAACTGCTGAGTTATTGCAAATAAATGGTCATATTTATTTGCAATAACACACACCATTATCGAAGCAAAACATACCTGATGACTCTGTCGTTTTAAACTTGTTTTCTTTCGTCAGGGTAAAGCCATGATTAAGCAATATGGTGCCACAAACATAAAAATAAATGACAATCGATATTCGAACTAATATTTTAAGAAAATACATAAATTGAATTGATTAACTGAAAGAATCGAAATCCCAGTTACTCAGATTGTACGTATTTCAGAAAGAGAGTCCTCACTCTGGCACCTCGTTATCTTCTCCAGTATAAGCCATATCAACCCTGTTCTTTTCCTACAAAGAAACGAGCTGAATGGGAGCCGAAGAGTGATATGATTAGGTCCAATGATGACGAAAACGTCAGGAGGAGAATATATTTCACTGATTTTTAAAAACCACCAGAATAACGGGAATAAAGTAAATGGGTCAATAAAAAAATGTGGCACACAATCATCTGTAGAGGGGAGTTTTAAGTCCCACCGGGCAATCCTCTGGTCAAGTGAAAGTTACGCACTTGACAAGGAACTATTGGCTGCCCTTCCTTCTGCATATGTCATGCATTGAATCATTGTGGAGAACAAAGCCCATAACCATCATTAACCCCCAAACAATATGCACTCTTGATAGGTAGATTCCGACAAAAGCCAAAGTTGAAATTTCTCAGAGGAGGGGGATATGAAATGCGTAAAAATCAATAAAGGGGAGGAAACAGCCCGCTGTCCTCAATTCAGTTTGCACAGTGATACCAAACTGACTTGCTTATCAAAGATTGTAAATTCTAGTCCCGCTACTGTTCTTCGCTTTCAATAGTTACTATCACTCTTCGAAAGGTATTAGGATATTCTATCTCAGGCTACAACGTATGTCTCTCCGGTGCTGCAATGAAGAGATTTTCAGCTAAATGAGGCGAATGCTATTAGTATATACACTGTGTATATTTCTTTCCTTTATGTACGTCTAAGCTATTTTTCGCTTTGGAATATTGATTAGTACATCAGTATGAAACCACTTCATTTTACAACAAAATTAACATAAAAGAAACTTGTGTGAATGAATAGCTCGGATTCCGGCGTGAAGCTGAAAATACCGATGCATGTTGACTGAAAATAGAGAATACTAAGCATGTGGACTAAGTAATGCTATACTGAAATCTTAAAATAAAACTACGTGTAGACGATGAATACTATGCAATGCCATGTGCATAAATTGAATGTAATAAGAAACACAGAGAAACTATTAGCATTGATGGAGTGGAAACTACATCCAGTAGCCTTGACTTAGATGCAAATTGCCTTTAACTAGTGCGTTCGTTTTTCTAGCAATACAAATACAAATATCTAATAAACGCTACCTTGTTAATCAAACTTCAACTGGAGTAAAATGCATCTTAAGACATCGCCGTTGAAATATTTTTACAGAATCTACTGAATGTCGTGTTTTAGAATTGGAGTAACTTCAAAAAGTAGGCTTGCGCCTGTCAGGGTAGGAGAATTTACGGCGTATCCACATCTACTACTAAATTCTTGACGTGTACTTGGCTACCATTCCGGCTGGAGTGAACCACTCTTACTGTGACTCCCAGATTTAGTGCTTAGAATGCGATTATTTGGTGCCTTATACGAAAACCTGGAGCTAAAGAAATTCAAAATCCCACTAGAAACAATTTATTTTTTTACTAATTTTCCTGTGTTTTTCTTTGTAAGAAAAAGTACAAACATTTCTTCCCTAGTCGACTAAACTTGGTGCATAATGTGTTCCGAAAGTCCTCACTTCTTATGGTACGTTACAGCATTACTTTTTATTAGAAACGAGATATAAAGAGAAATTAGATGCTTGACGTTAAAAGCTGGCAATTTGCTTTCGCTTTATAGAGAGTTGAAAGCAGCCAAGATATAAGATTGCCATACGGATTTTCACTTTTGCTGGCAAAATTTATTGCGCTACTGTTCGTAGATAAATATTTACTTGCAAAAAATGTTACTCTTTATGCAACTTTGTGTAAACAGTTTGTATCACCGCTACGCACTTTACAAATTGAAAGAGCTCTTTCATAATCCTTCGAGCTGTAAAGAAAACGTTGAAACGGAAATTCATTTTGAATATTGCAAATCGTAGACAAAAAGGTTCAGCAAAAGGATGCTGTGCTTTCGTTCGGAATCAAGATGAAAAGTGGAATTATTAAAAGCAGAAGGATTAAATGTTTGCTTTATCCAAGATTCAAATATGTCTAAAGAGAAGGAAGGGGGGTGAATTGCCTCTATTAAAGGAGAAAAAGAAAGTACAGTAAATATTTCAATTTGAATAAAAGCAAATTATGGAATAAACTTTGTGTTCATTCAAAGAAAATGTTGCATCACATATATTCATCAGCTTTACAAAATAAATAAATAGAAAAATGAAGCTAGAAGGGAAGTAAGCATACGTGTTATTTCCCCTGCTTCTTTTACCCGACTTCTAATATTTGTGCGCAAAGATCTGTTAAAATAATAGCGTTTTCGAAATATTACGAATACTAAGACTTTTTCAGTTTTCATCTGCATCTAATTAGCATCTCTGAGCGTGTACGACAGCTAGTAAGACCTAGAGAAATTTCTTCCCATTGTTACTAAGCTTTTGGATAAGTATAGTTAAAATATATTCCTCGTGTGTTTTCGATTAACTCATGTTAACATAACGGAAAGTAAGTTTCTGTGAGAAATTATTCTGAAAGATTATCACATGGAGTAAGGCTGTAGACGAAACAACTAGAGTTCATCAAAGAGTAACTACTTTTTGTTTGAGTAATCTCATTGAAGTGTGATTGGAAGAAATCGTAGTGGATACAAGGTTTTACAGCGGCAATGTCCGTTGAACTCAAATACTACCCTAATCCTTGGAACAAATAAATTGAGTTTTTTCCACTAGGTTTATCCCTGTTCAGAAATTTTCTCGTCAATTATTTCCAAGTGGATCTTTCCGCTGCGGAAATTCAAGTCTTTGTTGTGCTTGAAGGGGCCAAAAAGAGCAAATGACGAGATTAGTTGCAATAGACGTAAGGCGTGTGGTACAGTTAAGTACCTTATTTGCTGCAATAAAGGCACGCGCACACAATGTGTGGTCGTTATAAACGGTAAAAAAGCGGCTTGCTTTAAATTGGTAAAACAAACATAATTAACATGCGAAAAACGTCACGTTAATTATGGTTTACAATAAAATTCAGTGCCAATACTGTAACAGACCCATCTTGATGTACATACCTCGAAAAATGATTTCTCCGAAATGTTGAACGAATCAATTTACGCACATCCTTCAATGGGGAAACATTGGTTGGATAGACATGTGAATGCTTTCTGATTTGTATTCGCATAGATGAGAATGTGCAAACGATGTAAAGAAAAACTTGCCTTATGTCGACAACGGGATTCGAACCTACGGATCTGTCAGCACCGGTGTGACCGCTTTACCGATTAAGCTACGCTGACAGGAAACTGAGAAGCTTATTATCGAAGTATTTCGTGGAGAGAACCTTACATCCTACCCCACATAGAAAGATCAGGGTACGGCTTGACCTCGAAAGGTGGACCTAACGGTTGGGTCCTTTTACTACTAGTGTGAGTCCATAAGCTCTGGCGCCTTTTGTAAAGGAACATTTGTCTTGTGTCGACACCGGGATTCAAACCTACAAATCTGTTAGCTTCGGACTAAACTATGAATCTGTAAGCTCCGGAGTAACCGCTATACCGATTAAGCCACGCCGACAGGTAACTGGGAAGGCATGATAAAAGGTCACTGGTCAGAAACACGGCGACTCACGACGTTTCGACCGTCGACTACATCCTTCATCAGGCAAATGAAAGGCGAGGGAGAGTCGTAGTATATATGCTGGTTATAGGGAAATTCCCGAGGATTATCCTGGGGATTTCCAGGATTGGAGAAGCCCCGGGCGAAGCCGCTAACGTTTATTGGTGTTATGTGCTTGTGTAAGATGGTGGTGCAAGCTCGGTAACTGGTTGAATCGATTTGTCACCCTGTCTTTGATTTTGTAGGATTCCCACGATTCCAAGAATCGGCGCCTACCTCTGTTTGATATGTTCCTGTGTAAAACTTCATAAGACTCGAAGTTTGGTTCATGTCTTGAGGTCACAGCATGCTCTGCCAACTGAGACTTAAAGTCCTTTTGTTGAACAGCGTGAGCATGTTCCTTCACTCGGACTGAAACTTGTCTCTTGGTTTATCCCATATATATCTTTTTACAGTTTTTACAAAGAATCCAATAAACGAAACCCGATGCTTCACTAAGAGGAACCGGCTCTTTCACATGCATCACTGTGCCGCGTAGCGTGGAGCATGACTTGTGATAAGCTTTTATGCCGAACTATCAAAGTATACGCGATATCGTTTTAGATATACGATTAACATATGGCAGGACGACTTTTGCTTTTACTTCCCTCCCCACACCACGATGCCCTGCGATGCTAGAAGTGCTACGATTCCTTGCGCTTCGGGTAGCCATTTTGTCTTAGGGTGCGGTTAGCATGCTTAACCTGTTGATTTACGAGCTCTTCGCCGCTACAAGGAGTCATGGCTCGGTGGCGTCAAGTTCTCCAAACTGATGCTTTGTGACAGGTAGGATGGTGAGACCTGAAGTCCAAGTATTTATCAGTGTGAGTAGGTTTACGTTGTACAGATGTCGAAAGGCATCCATCGTTGTATTTCTCGAAGAGAACATCTAGTAAAGGCAGACAATTACTTTCTTCGACTTCCAAGGCGTATTGGATGTTTGGGCTGAGGCTGTATTCAAAAAGGAATGGAATATTACATTGCTATCAGATGGTAAAACCATGAAGGTGTCATCAACATATCGTTTCCATACCTTGATGCTGAAGCGCTCACACTTCTGCATCTCTTTTTCAAATGCTTCCACACACAATTTGGAAACCACGATGGAAACGGGTGAGCTCATGGCGGTAACCTGCAGGTGTTGGCGCATGGCACCTTCGTATAGAAAGATTGTTTCTTTGAGACAGAATTCTAACAGTTCTCAAATCTCCTCCGCACTCAGTTTGGACCTCTGATGCAGTGTGTCATCCTCCCTACGTCGAACCATAACAGTCGCGACCGCAAGTGATGTGAGAATACAGGTGAAGAGCGACTTTACGTCGAAGGACACCATTTGCTCTCTCATTGATCTTGAGGCCACGGACGCATTGGACGAATCCCTGAGAAGTAGAGACAGTGCAGTCAGTGGAACCAACGAGAGGCGACAAGAGATGGGCCAAATGTTTCGACAGTTGGTATGTGGGAGACCCGCAAAAGCTGACAATAGGTCTAAGCGGATACCCTCTTTGTGTATCTTGGGTAGGCTATAGAAACGTGATGTGGTGCCGGAGGTGAACTGAAGCCGGTTGTATAAGAGACGATCAAGCTTGCCCTGGGAGTGCAGTTTGACAAGGGATGTTGTTTATCTTCCTCTGCGTACTTGCTGTTGGATCTTACGGGATTCTACAATATGTGTCACGGTCAGACGGCAAGGCTTTCTCTGCATACAGAGGTAAATCTAGTACAGCTGTGGTACGTCCTTTGTCCGCAGGAAGAATGGCAATGCTTTTGTCATTCTTGACAGTTCTTATGACCATTTGTCCATTTTTTCTTTAGGTGACAAATTGCTGGTGACAAATCGAGGTGGTCGAGTACGAGATGGTATTCCTGCGATAGAATTGCTGACAGCTTCTGCCTCATACCTGTCTAGTCTTTCCAGACCAGGTTCAACCGAAGAAAGAATCCTAGCCGTTGGGACGGATACAGGTGATGGTGCGAAGTTTATACCGGGGGAAAGTATGTTCTTTTCGGTGTTACACAGTGTTCGGGAAGGTAGTTTTAACACACATCGGTCATCATATTTCTTTCCCCAGGATTTTCGCATGATGTCAACACGAAATGAAGCAAGTTTTGCTTCATGATCTGAGCGTAAACGCTGTCGGATGAAATCTCCTTTGTTGGTGGAAAGTTCAGTTATATCAGTCATATTGTCGACTCGTACTCCAGAGATTCCAACTGTGCCATAAGACATTTAAGGTTTCCCTCGGCTTGAGCAAGAGTTATATGACATAAATAAACATAGGCAGCCAAGAATCGTAATCCAGTTGCTTCTGCGGTACGATGACCATCAGCAGTATGTACTGGCAACTTTACTCGGAGTGACTTCGGTAGAAGGCCCTAGCTCTTGCACGTATGGTTGAATGTCAGATGTTCTTTAAAACTTGCAACCTTACACCTCTCTGAGATAAACTTCCTTGTAAGGTATAGGGTATCCTGTCCGTATGTGGTCCGTAAATCCGCGAAGAACGTTTGACCAGGGATCGTAGACATGATGAAAGTTCGGTCACCGGTCAGAAACACAGCGACTCGCAACGTCTCGACAGTCGACTACGGCCTTCATCAGGCGAATGAAGAGGTGAGGGAGAGTCGTAGTATATATACTGGTTATAGGGAAATTCCCGAGGGTTATTCTAGGGAACCCAACACTGGGGATTTCTAGAGTTTGGAAAAACCAGGGCGAAGCCACTAACATTTATTGGTGTTATCTGCTTGCGTAAGATGGTGGTACGAACTCTTATCACGACTGGGCAGCTTATTATCGAAGTCTTTTGACCATAATTCAGTGGAAAAGTGATTTACATATGCCATGGAACGCATGTGTTGCACGTGTCAGTATTAGAACGTGATTAGTTCTGTCGAGCCTCCTTTTCCTGTCCTATATGGAAATATCAAAATCAAACTGTACGTCATCCTTCGGCAGAAGAGAACTGTTTGAAGCAAGAAGCCAATGTCCAAGGATTTGTGGAAATCTTTTGGGGATTCTGGCACTAGTGATTTGCTAGCTTATGATGGATCTATTGGTGCCTCTACGCTGCCACAAAATTTTTTAACATGTTTTTTTTGCTTTCCATTATCTGCAGAGAGAGGCGATCTCCTAGCGCGATCACGCCAAGCTGCATTCTACACCTCCAACACAGCTTGGTTTCGTCAAACTGGACAAAAAATATTGCACTGGCTTTTCAATTCATCCGATTTGAAACAAATATAGGACCTGTGACGTTGTAATGTTCCATAACCCCAAACCTCCTAATCCATTAAAAAAATCGCTAAACTGTCACGTACTACTCCACGAAGAAGATAACACAGTTAGAGACGTCATGTCAAAGACGTGAAGATAAAAGGCAAAAGAAGTTGCGCAGTAAAAAAGAAAGTATAGAAGAGAAATACTGCCAGCAATGTAAACTATATGCTGTCTGACAAATTGTGCTGCTTTGCAAAGATTTGATTGTCTCTTAGCAAAGTACCGAAGTTTCCTAGCAAAGTATCCAAGCACGCAGGTGCTCTTGTTGATGTCTGGTAGTTAAAAGGCTGACGATTATATAAAAGTTGACGACATATTTTTATACAAAGATAAGTAAAATTTAATATGCGAAAACGGCTTTTTCTGTGTTTAATTAAAAGTTCTAAACGAACAAACTTATTATTAAAGTTTCGACCATAAAAATTGATGGAATTTGAAAATTGCAAATTGTTTATGTTTGAGCAAGTTATTTATAATTTCAAGTGCAAGACAGCACTACAGTCGACTAAAACTTTATTGACTTGTAAATTTATTAGCACAAAATAAATCATAGTTATTTTGCCTTTACAACTTGTGTTTTTTCTGACTTCAAAGTTGGAAGTATATTGTAATTAAGTTTTTGGAACTTCAGTTTATTATATTTTTCAGTTCGGTGGATTTATACATTCGAATTTAATTCAGTTCTGTAATAATGGCAAGTAAACGATCTAGCCAAGTGAAGAGTTTACGAAACTCATTTTGAAGCTGACGATACTGACAATTGTCAGTCGGTAAACTTCATTTCAGAACTCGCTAGTAATCATGCTCTGCGAGTGGGCTCGGGATTGCGAGTCGTTGCAACGTGTTCTCCAAAAACAAATGTAAAAACACAAGCTTTGTGCTGAAGATGGTTAGTTGCAGCACATGGTCCAACATTTCGAGAGTTCACTGTCATGCCTAAGTCGTATCAGTGCCTAGGAGAATGTCGAAATATTTATTTTTATACAAAGACCGAAAAAATGGTGAATGTGTGCGAAAGCTGATTACGCATAAATTTATTATTTCTTCTGAGCTTTGGAACGAGTAATGCTACCAGCTACATGTCAATCTGACAAAAGATTGTGACTACCTGTGTACCACTATAATGTAGAGCTTTCTCTGATTTTCCTTAGGACATGCATAGCATTAGCTGCTGATATATTGTAAGTTTCTCACCACAAAACACTTCGAAAACAAGCTTTCACATACCTGTCGGCGTATCTTAAATAGAAAAACAGTCTCGCCGGAGCTGACAGAGTCGTGGTTTGAATCCCGGCGTCTCCAAAAGGGAAACAAGTCTCTTTGCAGCGGCGTCCGAATTTATAGACTCACATTAGTGGCCAAGGACCCAACCGTTAGGTCCACCACTCGAAATCAGAAGGTACCCTGACATCTGTCTCAACGTCGGGAAGGATGTAAGGTTTTCACCATAAAAGACTTCAAACATAAGCTTCTCAGATAAACGTCGGCGTAGCTTAAATGGAACAGCAGTCTCTCCGGAGTTGATGCATCGGTTGGCTCGAATCCTGGCGTCGACAATAAAAAAAATCTTGTTT
>JJRW01S0015958.1:9885-22824 GCA_001188405.1 Loxosceles reclusa
AAAAATTGAAAAGTTTTGAAAAAAATTGAAAAATTTTAACGCCCAGTAACTCCTTGTAATATTAAATTCAAATGCCAAATCTACACTATCTGGCCAAAAGTACCCGGACACCCAGTGGTAGGGACTCAGAGTCCTGCGACATATTAATATGATGTTGATCCCCCTTTTGCATCGATGACACAGCCTGCACACGTCTGGGGGAGACCTTCCACCAGTTTTTGATCTGTGACCATAGGAATTGACTTCCAGGCGTCCATCACAGCGGAAGTGAGTGCTGGCAGTGAGGATGTTCGGTTTGGCTCGCGACGTAATCGGCGTTCTGCTTCGTCATAAAGATGCTCTATGGGATTGAGATCGGATCTCTGGGAAGGTGAGTCCAGTTTTTGAACACCCATTTCGTCAAACCATGGCTGCACAAGTCTAGATGTGTGAATGTCCTACTGGAAGGAAAAATGGGCCTTCCCCGAAATATTACCATAGAGTTGAGAGAGCAGCATTGTTCAGAATGTCCACATACATCTCAGAATTCATATTTCCAACCACAGGCACGACGGGACCCAGGTCAAATCCTGAAAAACATTCTCATGCCATGATGCTGCCACCACCAAATTTGACAGTCGGCACAATGCTGTCATTTAAGAAGCGCTCGCCGATCATCCGCAAACCCAGACACGGCCATCGGACTGCCAGGTTGTAAAGCGTGATTCATCATTCCAAAGAACATTTTTCCACATGTCCACAGTCCAATGACGGTGAGCTTTGCATCACTGCAATCGACGCTTCGCATTATGGGCAGTGATGTTCGGCTTGTGAGCGGTTGCACGACCATGAAACCCAGGTTTTGTAATTCTCGACGAACAGTCCTGATGCTAGCAACTAACGGCTGATGAACTTTGGAACTTGTGTGATTTCAATCAACGAGGACTTGCGATTTTGTGTCACGACCCTTTTCAGAGTTCTACGACTGCGTTCGCTAATTTGTTTTTGTCCTGACACTTCGATTTTCTGCAGTTTCACTGCCGCGACGTTTCCAGTTTATTTATTTATTTGTTGAACACCACAACAGACTCACGTCCAATTACATAGGTGTGAAATACAACAGAAAACATAGTCGAGAAGTAGTCGTAACTTAAGAATTACAATGTAGTTGAAGAACGTTCGTAATATACATTAGCGAGAGAAAAGTCACAGGAGAGCTTTCAGGCATGCTGTACGAAATACATTGAAGGACATGCAGAATAAGTCAGGTGGATCAGATAAGTCATTGTACGTCTTGCAAGCCCTGTAATTTGGCGAGTGAAACAGCACATGTTCGTCTCCTTGGTTGAGCAAAGAGTTTAGATGATTGCGCAGTGACCCGAGGAACATTAAAAGCGACGCTGTCAATTAAGGCTGTGGAATCAATGCGCCCATTGAAGAGATTGTGCAGAAACAGCAGATATATGGTTTACCCTGCGCCTGATCTTTAGAGTAGGCAGCAGACAAAAGTAGGTACGTAGTTCCAACATACTGAGATCGGCAACGTAGGTTCCGAAGTGCTTGAAGAACAAATACCTCAAGACATCACCTCAATTAAATCACTCACAGTGGATTTTGGCTTCGTTAGCATGTTCAAAATTGCACGAACTGATTTCCCACAAAGGTGGAATCCCACTATAATGCCGCGATCAAAGTCAAAGTCACAAAGCTGCTTTGACTTACTCATTGTCTCACAAACGCATACATACGACATGACAAACCACTATGACCGCTTTTATAGCTGTCGGTTACGCATCAAATTACGCCATTGAATAACAAGAGGAATTCTCTCAATTCGCGGGGAACGTTTTGGTAAAAATTCTTTGAAAATTTAATACTTTACATTTTTTAAGGCTTTCTTTAAAATATGGGAGAAAAGTATGAACAAATGGAATATCAAGAGACAAGACCCATAAAAAACGGAGTCTCGTCAAAACAAAAATGAAGAGTTAACAAGTGAATAGTATGAGAGCGAGTCAAAAACCTTTAAGCAGCACAAAAATTTCTGCTTTCTTGAACTTGAATTATTAATGTTCGCAAACTGCTGTACAAAAACACGCCATTACAGAGAATTTGGCTTTTCAAACACACTAGATGGATGGGGCCATACACTGAAAAGGTTTTAAATTACAAAAGGAAAACTTCATATTTAGCAAACTTCGCGGCTTATCTTTCATATTATACTTCAAGGCCGCCTCGTTCATCAAGTCACAAGCGACCAAGTATAATTAAAAACGCATTAACTACTTATATACAAAACAATTTTTCTTTTCCTTAGAATGATGAAAGCACATTGCTTTTTTATTAAACTTTTACTAGTTTTGTTGTTCCTTCGCACTTTGAGGCTGTAAAGAAATGACATCCCTTGGAATTTTGCTTGCAGCGTCAAATCGAAAATACAAATTGAAAATGAGTCAGCGACAGGCAAAAGCCAGTCATGGCTGAACCACGTCCAAAAATCTATAACATTGCGGAGACCTCCGTCGTCACATATAACGCTAGTGGCTGCAAAATTTATTTTGCAGGAAGAAAACAAAAAAAATCCCACATATTTTAAGCAATGAAAATAAATTAATACGAAAATGAAATGCTTTGAGTGATGGCGGTTAGGATGGTTATTTGGTGTTTAATGGCACAGAACCTGAAAAGGTTATTCTGTGCCAAACGTAAGGTAAAAGAAACGAGCTGAAGCAAAAAGTCTTACGCGTACCAGTGTAAGGCACAGCCCCCACAGAGGGTACGCTGCACCAACCTCTGTTCATGAGTGTAAATTACGTGACTGATCTTCAGCTTTAGCGCGACACCAGATGCACTTTGTGAGATGTAATTGTGTGACCGTCCGTAAATATGAGAAGAGTGTCAATAAAAAGGAAAGTAAAACCAGTGGCAAGAGTAAAAATGAAGCAAGATAAAACAGTGTGATTAAACCAGCATATCACTCAAAGAGAAAAGCGATGAAAACAAAATATCTAAATCTCATGATACAAATACGAAGAAATCGGAAAACTGTAAAATCAAAGGAAGGCGCTAAAATCAAATGGTCTAAAACACAAAAAATGGAACCGAAGAGACGTAAGAACAGGACATTCAATGAAAATGTGACCGACGGTGATAAGTGAATGGCAGTGAGAGCAGGAAGGTTGCTCTTTGTCACGCAAAAGGAACCCATGGGTGAGACGTTTATGCCCAATTCGCAGTCGGAGTGATGGCGGTCCGCCAGAGGCAAGCAAGGTTGGCTTAGCCTCGGTATCGTTATTGCGGGTCTGGGCCACGACTTCCTTATCCGGGACGGTTGTCTGAAACTCAATGGCACAAGGACCTGTAAAAGGCTTTGCTATGCCAAAAGACAAGGTGATTACAGAACACCAAATGGCTCGGGGACGCTACGCCACTCCTCATACTCAACAAAAAGGAGAGCCCCTCAGAGGTGGATTATCAGGGCATTTGTGCGGTTACGGCTGAGTCGTTAGGTGGTGTTAGGCTGAATTTTCGAAACTTCACGGGCTCGACACAGGGGAAAGGCCGGTTGCGGGGTGTACTCTTATGCTTTAACCCGCTTACTATCACTTTCGGGCACGCAAGGTTCTCCCCATTTCACAGCTTAGGCGAGAGGTCGGTACTTGGCTGGGGGTACAGTCAGGTCAACCCGACCTTGACTGGGGGGGGGGTCTTAATGTCATGGTAGAAACGAAGATTCGATTCATATTTGACGAGGGCTTGCTGGTTCTCATTGATAGACGGGTCTGAGACGAAATCTGCGACTGGAGTGGGGTCTCGCGCGTTCTGTTGCAATAGGGAAGAAATCATCTCACAGGGTAGAATTACTGGATTATGAACGGCTAAGCCTTTGGGCTTTAGGTCTCAACGTTTTACTCGTGTCGGAAGACATGAATGTAAGGCCAGAAACACGCCAACAAGAATCACTGAATTGTGATCCATTCATATCCACCACGAGCGTAAACGAGCAAATCAAATCGACTACAGAAGTGAAGCAGCAAGTGTGCGTACTTCGATTGTTCAGTTTTTGCATTTGCTAAATTAAAAACACACTCTATTACAGTTGACGCATATTACAGTGACAGTATAAAAATTGACGCATCAAAGAGGTATCCGAATGGTACGAAAATCGGTAGATGTGATTGATATACATGTATCGAAAACAAGACGATAAATTGTATCATAGGAATTGAATATTTTATTCAGGAAATACAACTACAAGAGCAAAAACAATCAATAATGTGTTTGGTCCACCTCTGGCCCTGATGCAAGATGTTATCCGGCTGGGCATTGACTCGTTCCAATTGGTGAGTTAGATCGGCGCAATCCATGGACGGTCGTAAACATCTGTTCATCAGAACCCAAACGTGCTACTCTATTCCGGAGAAATATGGCAATCGGGCCGGCAAGGGAAGTGTTAGAAAAGTCCAAAGACAATCGGTAGAAAGGCGTGCCGCGTAAGTCCAGGGGTCCGTCAAAGGAAGGGCAACTTCCATCCTTCTACGTTCCCCAGAACCGAAATTAGAATTTTTTTCACTTGAGCAACTCGTAAACCTCGCCCACTTTCTCTCCACTAAAACGGCCCTATCTCAGGAACCACCACTCCTACAACCAGCAAAATCAGTATGAACCTCCTCCCAATTAAAACCCACCATCTCCTCTCCGTAATCAGTCGCTTCATACGACAATTAATAACTTAATTTTTGTTTCCTCGTTAGAAATCAATAAATGCCGAAACCACTCCCCTCCCATCCCTAAAGAAGCGCTATTTTAAACAGAAATTACACAAATCACACTAGCTGAAAAACACGACTCCATGTATGAAGGCAAAAATGCTGTCACACTACCCTCACATCTCACTGAAAACCGTCCATTTCTGACACTTTCTCGAAATTCCTTCCAAGACTTTCCCCGATTCTACCCCCCCCCCCGGTGATTTGTATTGTACTACATAGGGAATTGGTTGCTGGAGGTTTAATGGCACAAAATCTGAAAGGCCATTCATTCTGTGCCAAACAAAGATAAACAGTAATATGGCAAAACTAAACACAAGCAAAACAAACAGGCACAAAAGGAACCAGATGACTCACGTGTAAGAAAGAGATGACTGACAGTGAAAACAAAAAAGTGTAAAATATTGTGATGAAACCAGATCATCACCCAGTGGTAAAAATTTATGCAAACAAAAAACTAGAGTTCATGATATAAATAACAAGAACTCAAAAATCGCCGCAAAATGATAAAATCAGACGGTGCTAAAAGGGTAAGAAGATCTAAAACAGGAGAATGAAAAATCTGAAGACGAAGTGACTTAATAGCAGGGCAGTCAATGAAAATGTGTTTAATGGACAAAACTGAATGGATTATGGAATATGTAGGTGGGTCCTCGCCACGCAAAAGAAAACCATGCGTGAGACGAGTGTGTCCAATGCGAAGCTGAGTGAGTAACACGTCCTCCCGTCGAGAAAGGTGGGAAGTGCACGGCCAGTCTGCAACTTACACGTTGTACGGCATGCGACTTGTTTACAGTCTGTGTCCCAGAAATATTGCCAGCAATCATGGAGACGGGCACGAATAACGGGCTTCCAGTCGGGGAACGGAACTAGCATTCGCAGAAGACCAGCGGAAGATTTCGCGGCACGGTCTGCAGCAGCCTCGTTCCCAAGAATACAGACATGTTTCGAAATCCAGCAGAAACGGACATTATACTCACGAGCACGCAAATCACGTAAAGTGACAAGGATGTGGGACACCACAGAGTGAGTGGGATGCTGCAGAGAAACAAGAGCCTCCAAAGCACTGAGTGAGTCGGAGTAAATACAAGACCTGAACAGAGAGCAACGACGAATATGTTCAAACGCTAAGCAGATGGAATGCAGCTCGGTAGTGTAAATCGAAGCCTGTGCAGGAAGACTTTCAGTAAGTGCAACAGTACAGCACACCATAGTAGACCACTACATATGGCAGACGAGCGTTCATTTTTGGGGCCCATTCTTCCTCTACCCGTAGGATCCCGGGTTTCCGTCCATTCCCCTGCAGGGAATCGGAAGGACATTCTAGGTAGTCGATGGTAGTAGCCATTTCGAGCAAGCTGGAACCTAGCAACGGTGGGAACACCGGGATTTCTCGTCGACGTACCGCCATGCTGTGTGTCACAGATGACAACCAAATAAAGTGGCACCCCATACCATAACTCCTGGTTCTATGGCTACGTGGCGGACGACAGTTAGGCGAGTATTCCTCCGCTGTCCTCGACGTCTCCAAATACGCCTTCGCTGGTCATAGGGGCTCAGTTCGAAGCGAGACTCATAGATGAAAACAATTCCGCTCCAGTCCGTGAGATTCCAGGTCGAATGCGCCCGTCACTGGAAACGCGCCTGGTGGTGTGCAACGGTGTGGGGAAGTCGGCGCAATGGCCTCCGTGACCTCAGCCCCCGTTCGATGAGTTGCCTATCAATGGGCATTGCGCTCACTGGTGTCCCGGTTACACGTCGGATGGCTAAAATGAATGCATCACTCGATCGGACGATCACTCTGGGTCGACCGCAACCTTCTTGAATCTGTACGGCTATCGTTCACCCATTCCTGCTAACATCGTCGACTGGCGGCAGTGTTCTGACCCAAATGTCGAGCGACCTTGCGATTTGACCATCCTGCTTCCTTTAGTCCAACTGCACGTCCTCTCTCATCTGGACATACTGTTCGCGAACCCATCTACGAGGTACAGTCCATGTAAGTCGATGGAACCACGTTCACATGGAAGTTATGCCCTAACATCGGAATGTCCTCTGTTTTATACACGATTCAGATGCTCCGTTACAATGCGTTGCAGCTCAACCTAGTCAGACATTAGCCGCCAAAAAGTTATTCGCTAGGATTATACTGTCGTAAAATATGTGCATACGCAATTTCGTCCCATTCGGATAACTCCTTCTTGGTGAATTAATTTTTATGTTACAGTGCGTAAGGGGGAAAAATTATATATATATGTTCTTGACTGGCTGCCGAAAAATCAGAAACGTCCTAGAAAGCGACAACATTCGACATGGGTGGACGAGACTACCAAATTTGCTGGAGTAGTTTGGAAAAGGAGGGCTGTGGAACGCAAATGTTGGAAAAATCTTGGAGGCCTTCATCCTGCAGTAGATTGATAAAGCCTGCTGCTGCTGATATATATATATATATATATATATATTGAAGCGGAGTTGCTGGATCCGTACTGCTAACGCCATCTGGTGAGAAGTAAAAGAATCAGGTCGGCTGTTTGGCAACTGGGCCGTAGCTTGGGGAATTACGTAGGGAGATTACGTCAGCGCTTTAAGGGACGAAAGGTAAAAACGTGTCGAAAGTGCTGGGACGAACACGCCAGGTTTCTCGAATGTTCTTTCCCTCTTTAGAAGGAAAGCACAGTTTTTGCATTTTTTTGCTCACGATACAGAAGAGCGGTTATTTTGTGTTTCTTTTCGAGCGAATTTTAAACGTGTGTTCAGAGTTACTGTCGCAGTTTTGTTTAAAGGTTTTCCGTCGAATCAAGTAAAATTTAGATATTTGCGTGGTGTCTTGTTCTCTGTGAAACAGGCAGATTGTGATTACGCTACAACCCGCAGATTCTTGACGATTTAGGCACTGGGAATTTGATATTTTGAGCTGCTCGCTGAATGTCGGCAAAAAAAGGGTGAGTAATTGTCTTTTTTCGGTCTCTTACGCGGGTGGAGATTGAGTTGCGTGTTGGAATTTGCGGTGAAGCTTGGCATAAAGTGGCTTTCCGCAGATTTAGTTATCGGCGCGAAGGGAAGGAACAAACAGCCCTTCCCTTATTTATCTTTATTTTGTGTTGAGTGTAATTTTAGCCGGCTTTTTTCCTAAGATAATAAGTATGTGATTGTGTATTACATTTTCATGATACTCCTTTTGTTTACGCGCTACTGAGTGTATGAACTTTAATTTGTAATTTGGTAATAAATTTGTTCGTATTCCAAAATTTCGATCTCACGTCCTTATTTAAAGTGTGCTTTATTTTTATTTAGTTTGCCATTTTGACGAATTAGTTTTGTTAATTGTTAATTATTTCTAACGCCCAATTACCCGTAACAATATATGTATATGTGTGTGTGCATATATTTGTGTGTGTGTATATATATCCACAGGAGAGGAAAGAAAAAAATAAGGAGTCAAATGCAAAGATCATGAGTTTTTAAGGGCGTTAAAAAACAAAATGAAAATCAATTTTTCAGGACTTTCAGGAGGCACACGAACCTTGGTTTTAAGAAAGGGGGAAACAATCTTAATTGAATTACTTTAAAGAAAAAAACGTAAGCAATTTCTAACTTTTCCCTACAGCTGTTACTGAGTAACATATTGGTATTTTCAATTAAGTTTCAGCCTGCCAAGAAAAACTTTTGTAGCTACCAGGAAATCGATAGCCTTTGTTTGTTGCTGTTCAGGGAGTACACACACACAAACATTCAGAATTACATTTTGCTTCATTCTTACCGCAAAAATCATATGTACGAAAACGAAAGATTCCCAATTTCCGAGCTCTTCCATCGATTATTGATCAGGAATTCGCGTTAAATGCTCAAAACTGGGGAATGCCGCAGAGTATTACCGTATTTAACCAATATTCTCTAGCACATATGTATATTCCCGGAGATTTTTTTTTTCAAATATCTGCGAACTATTTTTTTACATGTATTCTCCCCCCTCCCCCCCGATCTGTACACATGAAATCCATCTACTTTAGCGAAGCGTTAGAACGCAGAAAAAAAGCTCTCGTAAAAGAGTAGCCCTTCTTAGTAAGCTGGGCGTTGCTTGTCCTACTTCCAGTAGCGGCTGGTCGATATGGGAAGATGCGTCGTCGCGGAGAATGTTGCTTTGGCAAAGATCCGTAAGACATGTAACAAAAGGCTGCCTTTGTTTACAAGCACTATTTACACAAAACTCCGGTCATTGTGTAGTAAATAAAATTAATATTCTTCAGCTTGTTTCAAACCACTAATATATTTAGACAATTGTGATCGAAAATAATAATTCTCTCGCTAAAAATTAGTACAAGGTCAAAGTACAAGCCAAGACAGATTAAACAAAAACTGCAACATTTACAACGTAGGTAAATAGTTTTAGTAGCAGTAGATGGATAACTACAGATATATAACACGAGCTGTTATTAAAATCTTCCTAAAAAAATTGAACTACTTTTCAAGGAAAGAAAAATGGTCTGTAGAGAGAACTATGTGCTTACCTATCAGATACAATAAGCACAATGACAAATGATATAAATTACTAAAAATGTAGACTGAAATTTCATTACTAATATTTCTAATACCTTGGAGTAAGCATGGCTGTTGAGCGGTGCCTATTTTATGCAGACTTTCTGCGTAAGACTTTTATTATCAAGCAATCAAAAATAAAAGAAACGCTTTAATTATGCTTATAAAATTTAACAAGAATGAAATTTCTTATAATTAGAAATTCAACTCTTGACATGTAAAAGTTAAGAACTGGACTTAATCCATAGGCTGAATGAGCAACTTATTACTTATTTGGAATTAAGTGGCACAAGAGCCTGTAAAGCCATGCTGTGCCAAACGCAAGATATGCGGAAACTCCAAATGGCTAACACACCTCGGGAGGACACGTCACTTTCCGTACTCTCCGAGAACAGGGGGAGGGGAGCCATTGAGAGGTGGATGAGAGAATTTTATTCTGCATTATTTCCATATTTATCACACTTAAAGCTGAAAAATAAAACTATTTTAATGAGCATTTATTTAGTAAACAGAAAACGCTCGTTAGCGAGAAATGCCTACCAAACTCAAGGCTGGGTTTTACCTACCAAACTGACGTTTGTGCTATGCCCTTGAACAAAGCTTTACTGCAACACAAAACAGAAAGAGTCGGAAACCTCTCATTGTTAGTGAAATACTATTCAGCTGTCTTTCATCCACCAGGAATAAATACATAATTTTGGATACTATTCATTCAATTCTGAGGAGCAGGCAATTTTCATAAATAAGAAACTATGCGAAAAGACGGCAAACTTTGCATTTTTCTTTCACGCATCATTGTGCGTGAATGTGACTACAACTTTGAAGTAATTGGACAAATCTGAAAATAAAAACACTGAAAACGCCAACATTAAACCGCAAGATACAGGGTTAGTATCGGCATGAAGCAGGTAGTAGGTTTTGGTGCGTTACCGGCACAAGAGCCTGTAAAGACCGTACCGTGACAAATACAAAGTGATCACGGCTCGGACATTTCGGGGACGCCACGCGGACTGGCTGTTCTGCATTGAAGTGAGCTGTTTTGGGGTTATCGTCTTACGGGGTGAGTGAAAATTATGTTCGGTTTCATTGTTCTCTTGTGTGTGTGTTTTTGTACGTGAGTTAGGGGGTGTGGATTTAACAATTCGCGCTGTGGGTAGTCCATACGTTATTTTAATTTTGATTTGTAGAATCATTCCAGCCGGCTTTTATTTCTAATACAAATATTTGTAGAAGTGTTTATTAACTTCTGTTATTCACGTTCGGTGTAAGATCTAGAGTGACGAAATTACGTTTGCAAACTTGTGTCATTTTGATGGTTCAGTATTAGAAATGTATATTCATTGTAACTTTCAGTTTACGAAGTCAAAGTGTGTCTTAAGTTACTTTGTAAATCTGTAAATCTCTAAATTACTTCAAGTTTTATAATCTAAATCGTTATTCTTTTGCTTTATATTCGTTTACTTTTTATTTTTAAATAAACCAGTTCGTATTTCTAAAATTCGACTTTACGACCTCTTTTAAGAATTAGCATCCTGACAAATTTATTCTGTTTATTTATTTTTTTTACGCCCAGTAACTCGTAGAAATAAAAACTACCGAAACCTTTCCGCAAGATGTAATGCAGTTCAGTTTTTTTTTGGTTCAACTTACTAGCAGAATGTGCCAGAAGTGGCTAGTTAAAGTCGATGGTTATTTTTCTTCATTAATTAACATGAAAAGAATGATTGTTTCGACTATATTTCAAACCCGAATTTTCTTAGAACACACACAGGCACACATATGTATATATTGTAGAACAAGGCGCCTGTCTTGTTCAGCCTCATGATAGAAAAAAAAAGAGAAAGGCAGCTGCGCCTAAAGAGAACGCTACAAAAGCGACGGTTCACTGCGCGTGAGCGGAAGAAATATGGGGGATGTTGATTGGTTGATTATTTGAAACAAAAGATTGATTGGTTGGTTATTTGAAGTTTAATGGCACAAGGGCTTGTAAATGTAATGTTGTGCCACACATCAAGTGATCACAAAAGACTATATGGCTCGGGCTCCTCGGAGAAGCCACGTTAATCCCTGTGTTTACCAAAAATGGGCGTCCCTGAAGGGGGGAGAGGACATAGAGAATCCGACGCTGCCTTTTGAGTAACTTCGTTAGCACTATTTATTGAGCAGAGCTGTGTGTTGAGCAGGTTCTCTCGGAGGTTTTATTCTAGATGCATTTGAGGATTACGAGAACAAATTTCCAGAGCATGCTTATTTTGCTGACTATTGTGGTTTTAGGTGAGTCTGTGTGATATCTGACGAGTGTGAATCAGGAGTTTCTGAGCAGATGCCTGGGAGATGTCGCTTGTTCGTGGTGATCCGCGCGGACTCCAGTTTGCTTTGGTTCCATTGTGGATTGGTTTAACTCGTCGAAACAAGAAAAACCATTGGGTACTTTGTTGTTTTTGTCTGCAGGAACTGTTAACTCTGTTGTCGTAACCGTAACAAAAGAGGTGTAGATTTAATTATCAGCGCCGTAAAAAGGAAATATTCCTCTCCTCCTTGAGTTTAGTTGTGTTTACTTCTGGTATAAATCTTTGTATAAGAGTTTATCAAATTTCTGTTATTCAAATGTTCAGTATATGACAGTTTGTATCGCAGTATCAAACTTGTGTTTAGTAAAAGAAATTTGCATACATGAAACTAATTTTGAAATCACGAAGTTAAAGTGTGTATTAAGTTAAGAATCTGTAAATCACCTAAATTCGTAAATTATTTGAACTTCTGTATATTAATTATTTGTTTTATATTTGTCATTTACTTTACTGTTAATAAACTAGCTCATATTTCTAAATCAACCCAAAGATCGTTCTTTAAGTGTGTTTTATTTCTGTTTTGCTTGCCAGCCTAATAAATTTTGCAAGTCATTTAACGCACAGCAAATTGTAATAATATTGTTTCTAATTTAGCGAATTCACTGAAATAACAAATATGAAGTTTCTACGGGCAAGGGCGATTTATTTTTTGTTAAACACTAATACTTCAAATTACCGTTTATTCCCAGGTTTGTCTTATGACCTGACGTAAATCTTCACTAACGCCAAGTGACGGAAAACGTAAACCCAACTACGTTAAACGAAGTATTTCATAGAACACGACTTGAATTCTAATTTTCCTCTTTTCAGCTAATTTTCTTTTAATTTGAAATAAGACTAGATACGCTATGATTTAAACAGCCTGTGTGCATAATGTTGCAGATATCATTAAGACACACAAAAAAAGTTTCGCACGTTCCTCACGCACGCAGAGTATTTTATTGCGCACAAACGGTGTACATTTACGTGAACCGAAAGTTACGGAAATACGTTCACTTGAGAGGGGCAAAACACTCTTGGACAAGTCCGAAAAACTCATGTAGTCGTTTCCTCTCAAACCCCGGTAACCGAACGAATCGCTCAGTAAACGTTGCTATGGGGAGAAGAAAGCAACAGTGCGCTACAGATGACTATTTGCGTGCGCAGACAGAAAAGAAACTTCCAAGTGCAGGTGATTTCTTTTATAAAATGAATCAGCTGTCATAAAACCAACGAAACCTAATATTGTAGGAGGAATCACGGATCTCACTACAGCGAAAACAAGGGGAGGGAAGGAGGGTGGGAATCCGAGCTGTAATTGCATA
>JJRW01S0015963.1:45599-58194 GCA_001188405.1 Loxosceles reclusa
TGCACAAAATACAGAATTACGGCTATGCCTTAGTTCTAGTACATTCATGCAAAGGAGAATTAGGAAACAATTTTGCAAGTGGTAAACAAAAGGTTTAAGTAATAAAATCAGACAAGTACCTGGTTGAACACTCTTTGCATTTCAATAACATTCATGGCAGGTAGAGTGGTTTTCAAGAAATCCATAATGGCTTCGAAACCGTGGCACTGGAGAATCGAATCGCGATGGTTACCCATAAGTACAAGAGCTGCCTTGAAGATGATCTCCTGGCCTTGTAAGAAAATCATATCTGCAGTAAAAAAAAAATAATAAAATCATTACGAAATATTCTTCTCACAAAAACACATACACATACAGTGAAGTGACAAAAGTCATGGTATACCACCTAATATCGCATCGGACCGACTTTAGACCGGCGAAGTGCAGCAGCAGCCCGAAGAGGCATTTAGTCAAATAGTCGTCAGAAGTCACCAGAAAAAATATTCAGCCATGCTGTCTGTATAGCCATCCATAATTGCTGAACTGTTGCAGTGGCAGGATGTTTCGCACAAGTGGACCTTTCGATCATATCCAAATATGGTGAGGTTCCTGCCTAGCGATTTATTTGGCCACATCATTCGCTGGAATTCTCCAGAATGTTCGTCAAACCAATCGCGAACGATTTTGACCCGGCGACATGGTGCATTGTCATCCTCGAAAGCACTACGGGTACAGGAAGTCCATCAATGGCTGAAAATGGTCTCTAAGCAGCTGAACGTAACGATTCCAGTCAGTGTATGGGTTCAGTTTGACCAGAGAACCCAGTCTATGCCATGAAAAAACGCCCACACCATTATGGAACCTCCACCAAATTGCACAGTACCTTGTTGACAACTTGGGTCCAAGGCCTTGTGAGGTCTGCGACACACCGAACCCTACCATCAGCTCGTACCAATTGTAATCGTGACTCATATGACCATGCTACGTTTTTCCGGTCATCTACAGTCCAACATTCACGAGCCCAAGATAAGCGCAGCTGACGATGGCGGGTTGCTAATAAACGCAATGGAGTCGGTCTTTTGCTGACATATCCGATCAACACCAAATGTCGCTGCACTGACCTGATGGACACGTGCCTAGTACGTGGCTCATTGACTGTTGCTGTTATTTGACGTAGTGTCGCTTGTCTGTTAGCACGGACTGTTCTACTCAGTCGTCGCTGTTCGCGGTCATTAAGTACATGCGGTCGGCCATTACGTAGTCCATGGTGAAAGGTAATACCTGAAATCAGGTATTCTCGGTCCACTCTTGACACTGTGGATCGAGGAATGTCAGAAATGGAATGTCCTATGCGTCTAGCTCCAACTAGCATTCTGCGTTCAAAGTTGGTCAATTCTCATCGTGTAGCCATAATCACGTCACAAAACATTCCACATGACTCGCTACCGTACAACTGAAAGAACTAACAACGTGTTGCACATTTATGCGTATTTTACGTGATGCTACCGCTACCTGGATATTTGCATATTACTTTCCCATGACTTTTGGCACTTCAGTGCATATGCAAATATGTGTTACTGTGTTACTCTTAGTTCAAGCGTCCCCATAACTAGAGCCAGGGATGATACTTGCTAACATAAATCCTCCTCGCCCACTGCAAGCCTGCTTTTAATTTTACCACAAACACAATTTTGAAAGCTACTTAAACCAATTTGCAAAAATATATGTAAAATCTGAAGATTTTTCGTGATGCTCAAGTTTCGGAGAGTAACAAGTTAGGAGTGTTTTAAAATGAATATAAAACCCGCCTTGCCTTCTTTATTTGGAATTTCCTCACACGGCAGGCGTCAATCCAGCAGACGCATTCACGCACGCTCTAAATATGTTAGGCCGATTTCAAAACAAAACTCTGAAGATTTGTTTTCGTAGCTTAGGCAAATTAATAGAGAACAGTGTAATGAATGCGCGTATCTTTACAGCAGCACCATAAAATAAGTCACAGTGTGCGAGATACGATGAACGTGGAGATACGTGAAGGAAAGATAGTTGCATGCATGAACATGGTTGGTTGGTTGGTTGATTGATGTTTACTGGCACAAAACCTGAAAAGGTCATTCTGTGCCAAAAGTAGGACAAACAGAAGCAAGACAGAACAGAGTAAAACATACAAGCACAAAAGGAAACAAAATGGTAAAGGTGTACCCGTGTAAGGCGCAGCCCCACAAAGGGCACGCTGCACCAACCCATGTTCATGAAATTACGTAATGAATGTTCTTCAGCTCCAGGAGTGACTCATGAAGAACTTTGGGAGACGTAAAAGTGTAAGTGGAACATGCAGATGGTTCCTCGCCACGCAAAAGAAAACCATGCGTGACACGAGTGTCCAATGCGAAGTCGAGTGAGACGTCTTCCCGTCGAGAGAGGAGAGAAATGCACGGCCAATACGCAACTACAGGTTGTACGACATGTAGTACGTTCAGAATCTTGCATGTCCCAGAAATACTGCCAGCGATCATTAAGACGGCAAGAATAACGGGTTTCCAGTAGGGGAACGGAACTGGCATTCGCAGAAGACCCGCTGAAGATTTCGGGGCACGGCCTGCTGCTTCCTTCCCAGGAATACCGACGTGTCCCGACAACCAGCAGAAACGGACATCATACCCACGAGTACGCAAACTACGTAAAGTGACATGGATGTGGGACAACACAGGGTGAGTGGGACGCTGCAGAGAAACAAGAGCCTGCAAAGCACTACGTAAAGTCGGAGTAAATACAAGTCCTGAACAGAGAACAACGACAAATGTGCTCCAACGCCAAGGAGAGGGAATGGAGCTCGATAATGTAAATCGAAGCCTGTGCAGGAAGGCGGGCAGTAAGTGCATCTGTGCAGCACACCATAGCAGACCCGACGTGACTGTCGGATTTCGACCCATCAGTGAAGATGTCCACATGTTGGGAATACGACGCTCGATGTGCAAGGTGGTACTGCACATATTGAGTGTGAGGAGTGCTACATTTGGCAAACCGGCACAGGTCGAAACATACTGATGGCTGAAACTTCTAAGGGGCAATAGGAAACCACAACACTCTGCGCAATGTCAGAAAGAGGCAAGCCAAGCACTCAGTAAATGAAGCATCCGAAAGTAGAAACGCAAGACGGCCGCGCATGAAAATGACGTGCAAAGGTGGGTTCAAATACTCGGCGCCATAAAGGATGTGCACGTTGAGATTGCAACTTCCTGAAGTACCGCAAGCTCAGCATCTGGCGACGGAGCTCAAGCGATTGTTCATGAGACGCGACGTACAAACTCTGAACAGGAGATGTCCGGAAAGCATTAGTGCACATAGAGGTAGTGCCTGGTAAGCCACCGGATCCAGCACCTTTAAACAGGGTCGAACACCTTTAAACCCTTGTCGGGGAGGACCATACACAGCGGAAGCATAGTCTAGCATTCTAGCGGATGAGCGATCGATACAGGAGCAAGAGGGAGACACGGTCTGCACCCCCCAAGAGGTAGATGACAATACCTTAATGATGTTTAGGTTCACTTTGTTTTCACTTCACAACACTTCACTTTCAAGTGACGAATATGAGCTGCGAAAGTGAGGGATCGGTCGAAGATGACATTAAGAAAACGCTGCGGATCCTAAAAAGGAGACTCCGAGCGAGATGCAAGCCCTGTCTGCGATAAAAATGCATACAGACGGTTTTTTCGGGCGAAAATCGAAACCCGTTATCATCCGCTCAATAAAGCAGCCGGTTCAAGCTGAGCTATAAGCAACGCTCGAGAAGTTGCATGTTCACTAAGCTGTAAGAAATTTCCAAGTCGTCAAATGTACAACGAGCAGTGGATTCCTGGACGAAGCGTGGACAGAATGCCATTCAGCTTGACGATGAATAATGTGACGCTTAAAATGGCGCCCTGGGAGCGGCACCTTCTTTCTGGGGAAAGGTGTATGAAAGCGTCGTGCCAACACGCACCTGGAAAGTGCGATCAGCCAAGAAGTTTCTGGATAAACACCGTTAGGTTTCCCCCGGAGCTCCATAGCATGGAGTTCACAGAGAATACCATAACGCCAGGTGCAATCATAGGCTTTCTCCAGGTCAAAGATCGGCACCAGGTGAGCATGACGAACGAACACCTCCCGGGCGAATAAATTATAGCGGATCGTAACCGCGAAAACCTCTCTGGAACGGGGATAAGATGGCACGAGATTCGAGGAAATGCACCAAACGTGCACTGACCATCCCTTCCAGTAACATACACACGCAGCTTGTCAGCGCAATAGGTCTGTAATTCGAAGGCGAAGTGAGATCCTTCCCAGGTTCAGGAAAAGGCAGCAGGAGAGCATGTCGCCATGTCGAAGGAAACACCTGCTCTAACCAAATGCGGTTAAACAACCGCAGCAGAACACGGAGTGAGTCAGGAGACAAATGTCGCAACATGGCGTAGTGCACAGTATCAGGTCTAAGAGCAGTGTCCCGAGAACGAGACAGAGCTGCCTGCAGCTCGAAAAACGTGAAGGGAGAATTGCAGCCATCCGGGGTAAAGAGCCGGAAGGGAATCACTGTACGCTCTGCGGAGGATTTCACTGCCTGGAACGATGTGTTGTGGTTCGAGCTACAGGAAAACCTGGGGAGTAAATTCATCCAAGACATTCGTAATCGTGGGGATATCGGATACTGTGCCACCATCCGTGCACAAACAGGATATCGGGCGGGACGTGTACCACAGATGCGACGAATCATGGTCCAAACAACAAACTAGTGGAAGACGTGATGCTGGACACAAACTTCCGTTACTACCCCCGTTGGCTGCGACGATGGATGTTACGGGCATACGCCCTAGCCCGCTGGAAACGCGCCATATTACCTGGAGTAAGATATCTGCGGAAAAAATGTCCCACGCCTTCTTCTGCGCATTCAGGGCTGCAGAACAGTCGTGGTTTCACCAAAATTTTGGTGATCGAGGTAAGTGCGTCCAAGTGCGTGGTACAGAACAAGCAGTTGCTTGGAGAATACAAGAAGACACGTGGTCCACTGCGTGATCGATGATCAGAGTCTCAAGCAAGTCGTCTGTCAACACAGATAACGTGGCATAACGATCCCAAGTTGCACCATCCACTTTCGACCTCGGCAAGCTGGAAAACGCGCTGCTAGTGGTGGTAGAGGACAACAAAAAAGGGAAAGTGGGCACTCCCCAGTGGGTGTGAAAGGACGGACCACGACGACAAAGGGTACTGTGACGGAGAGCAAAAAGACATCCAAAGCAGTGAGTAACCGCGTTGGGGCATGAAAATACGTAACCTCACCATTATTCAGCAGGGACAAGTCGAGATCTATGAGCAAGAGCTCAACAACTCACCCAATGCAGAGGAGCTTCCACAAAAAGAGATGTGGCAGTTAAATCTCCAAGCAGCAGAAACGGTTGCAGAAGCTGAGACACCAGATCGTCCAAAGTGGAAAAGGCTACTCGGTCTCCCGGTGGCAGATAAACAGAACAAACAATTAGCGTATGGCAGACAAAAATACGTACAGCAACAGCCTGGAAAGGCGTCGAAGCGCCAGAGCTATGGATGGAACGTGATGGGAGGCAAGAAGAGCTCCCCAAGACTCAAGAGAAGTCGTCGTCCGCACGATAAATACCATAGGGACGCAGCTGTACCTGAGCGTTATAAATACCATAGGGACGCATCATAGTTTCCTGTAAAGCGACACACACAGGAGAATGGGTGTGAAACAACCGCGTCAGCTCATCGACGTTGGCACGTAAACCATGACTTCCAGTCGATGATGCAAATAGACATAAATGTAGGTAGGAGGCGGCGGCGGGTTAAATGCAGTATCCATACACTCCTCGTCCTACACGTTGAAAGCTCACTAAAAGAGTTAGAAAGTTTGATCGATCCATGGAGAAGTCCGGACGCGATCTTCTGATGCTTTTTGGAACCTTTCCGTTTCAACTTCACAGTCTTTGGAGCAGGAGGGGTTGCAAGAGTCTTTGTGGGAGATGAGTGAGACGTGGAGGAAGCATTGGAAGACGATTTCCGACGCTCTAAGAGACGTTTTTACCTCTTGCGACTTGGTGCTGCGAGTAACCGCCGCGTAGGACCCGCAGGGTTGTGCAGGAGCTTTTTGCCTCCGCGTAGGAGAGATGTTGTGTAACCTTTACTTGCTGGATATTCTTCTCTTCTTGCCACCGGGCATGAGCGAGAATACGCAAAGTGGTCACCCTGGCAGTTGACACAGCAAGTAAGTGATGGACACTCATTCTTATAAGCAGGACGGCCGCAACGTGGACAAGTCGCAACAGCAAGGCACGATGTCTTCCCATGATCAAAACGCTGGCATTTAAAGCAGCGCAGCGGATTGGGGTCAAACGGCCTAATGGAACAGGAGAGGTACCCCAGCTGTGATAAAAAATGGTAACCCAGGTGTGTTAAACGTCAAGATAACATGCTTAGACGGAACAGTCTGTCTATATCTAAGCAAACATATACGTCTGACTGCGGTAACTCCGCGTGTACATACAGCTGTTCAAGAAATTCCTCCTCGGAAACATTCAGAAGATCGACTTCTGAGATCACTCCTCGGAAGGAATTTAGAGATCCATGTTGAGTTACTGTGATTGGCAGGTTGGCGAAAGTAGTGAAATTCATGAGAGAACGAGACTGTTAAGGAGAAGCAATTTCTACAAGTAAATCACCCGATCTTAGCTTTTTAACAGAGATGGGTGTACTGACAAGTGAGTAAAGTCCCTTGGAAATGACAAAGGTAGAGAGCTTCGAAAAACCAGAGTCAGAAGAATAAAGGATACAATAACATGGTGCAGTAGCACTAGTGTCAGATGGTGGAGAAACATCGCATTCGGTTCGGGCCCATTTGGAGGACCCGCTCGAGGAAGGATTTGAATTTTGTTTTCCCTATATTAAAGAGAATATTCCGTTCCCGGGATCCCCACCCACTACCGAGCCCTACAAGGAGACATGCAAGCACGCCAGATCTAAGCAGGAGTTACACCATCACGATTAGGCAGACAAGAAGTCAAGCCGGATTCAAACCATCAGTTAACCCAAGCCAGGGGACAAAAAGGAACCAGCCGTCTAGCCGATTGCAACAGTCCCGGCCGATACTGAAACTCCTGTCTAGCTGAAGCAGGGGCCAAAGCAATGTATTGGGGACAGTACCTCGCCCCTCAATTACCAGGATCCCCATTTCCAGCGACACGGGTCGTTACAAGGCAAACGTGCAGCCACGCTGAGGGCGAAGATGAAAACCCTCTGGGAAATGTTGAATGGGGAATAGCCGCGTGGACCGATATCCCTGAAAAAAAAAAGGAAAAACAAAATTGTAGCACATTGGTAACACCAACACAAGACACAAGAAGACAAACAAAACTGGTAGAAGAACAAAAAAGTGAACGTTGGACGGAAAAGAACAAATGGTACAAACACAGAACGAAACCAAACGTCTGGACTAAGATATCACAGAAACATAACTGGCAGGCGAAGGAAGAACAAAACGGTAACCCATGTGGCTCAGACATCTCCGGGACGCTACGACCTTCCCTATACTTATCAAACGGTAAGCCCCCTTAGGAGTGTATGCATTAACAACCGCTGGCGAGAAAAACGCAGCTGCGCCAAAAATGCGAGAAGCAAAAACTGACATTAGCCAACCTATCTGCTATGTAGTTCACACGAAAAAAAAAATATTTTTTTTAATTAGGAAAGGAATTATGAATAATCCATTATAAGCAAGCCATGAATGTACACTGTGCCAAAAATTAGTCTCTCCAATCATACTCTCATTGCGATTTTTTATTTCCCATAAGCCCACTTCATTGATTTTGTTCTGTCACGATAACCTTAACGCCGTTAAATAGATGGTATTCTTGCCGGCACACAAAATATTTCGCATTTAAAGAAAAATGTTTGACTTAATAATTAGAAATGATTCTTCCAGATTCCGCTGCCGCGAGCACTATGAAAATACTAAATACTTTCTGCCTCCACCAGGAATCGAACCCGGAGTTTTTCTTTAATACAGGAACGACTTAACCACTAGCCCACAGAGGCGCAAATTAGATAGATTTCCCATCGCTTATCAAGGCAAGCTTCTGGTAAGCCTTGTAATAGATTCATTCAAAATGCAATTTCTTTTTTCAACTAGTGGGCTGTCGAAAAGTTATGGTATGAATCTGTAAGTCTAAAGGATGTCTCGCTTGGATATAAGAGTACATATCGCAGTCAGCTGTGCAAGACCACCGCCTAATAACTTTAGCACATAATCGACGCGAAATGAAAAAAAAATTTTTTTTGAAAGAAAAAAGACAAAATAAAGAACGTAGTTAATTTACCGAACAGCCGAGCAACAAATCCTAATGGGAACTGGGAGGCAAACAACGTGAGGAACCATGGTGCAGCATAGAGTGTCGGTGCAATGTCGTATCCTTCCAGGTGATCGTATACATCTCGGTAGTTATCGTGCATCAGCCGTGATAGTTGATACATCTGAATCTACATAAAAGACAACAAGCATAAGTTATATCCAAAGCTAGAAACAATCCTGATAACTTCATGACAGTAGTAAAACAAGGTACAGCTTATTTTTATATTTATACCTTGATTAAAAAAAGAAAAGAAAAAAAAAAGTATCTTTTTAAAGGCTTCCTCAGCAGCTGCTACCTCAGGCTGCGGAGGATGGGGGGGCAGCCATTATCTTTACAGAAGAACAGCAACCCTATTCACGAGTGTTCAGCACTCTCTTTCAGATAATGGCTTTAGGACAAACACAACAGCCATGCCTTAACGGGATTCCAGCCCGAGCACTTCTGGATTGTAGTCTGAAAACAGAACTACTATGTCGCAACTACGAAACACAAGTTTTTTTTTTTTCCACATTGCTGGTTTATATGAAGAGGTCGCCGCCTCCGTGAGAGTCACTGCTACACCAGGGAGGAAATCCGCTATGAAATGACGACTTTATTTTGAAGGAAAGTTTGTAGGAAAAGTCCATAAAGGAAGCAACACACTTTTGTTGAAGGTTTTTATTGCCAGAAACATAACATCTAGGCCTTACAAGATTCGAACCCAGAACAGACGCACTATGTCACAGAGCTAACAAGGAAAAAAAACACAATATGGTTTTTTAATGATAGCTTTTGTGCCACAGTAGTGCTGCTACTGGCCTATAATGTGTAAGAGCTGGAGTTGAAACCTTCTCATTGCTGAAATTACGTAAATTACGTTGGGATGATAATATATTTTGCAATTACCTAATTAGAAGAAACAATTGGCAGAAAAATAAATTCCCCGTGCCTTTAATGAATAGAGTTACCCTTTCTTTCATTCAGACAATGCCCAACACAATGCTCCTCTACTTAGAATACGCTTTAAAAAAAAAACTTGCAATACTTTTCTCACAAGCATGAAGATTTATAACGTACCTTCGGACTTTTGTGTAAATTAGTCAATTAATGATCAGATGGGACTAAGAGAATCAGTGACGTCAGTGGAAGATTTAGTTCGCGTGTGGTTTTGAGATTACACTTACATTAATAAAAACAATGTAAATGAGAAAAGTCATTAGGAACTACAAATTTTGATTATGCTATTATTTTTCTTTATTCAAACTGTAAACATTTCCTGCCAACGCTAGGAATCGTACCGCAAGTCTCTCAATTTTGGAATGAGCGCTTTACCATTGAGCTAAGTAAGCGACTGGAGAAGTGCCTTATTATCCATTTATGTCGTGTGTGTGGTGGGGGGTGACCCTCACAAAACCTACCAAAATAAACATTTACTTCTAAAATCTAAACCGAACCGGCATGCATTCGATGTAGATAACTTCAATTTGCAAATGATACCTAAAATGGCGATACTCGATACGAATGGTAAGAGAACTGAAGAACCCACAAGGAATTCCTCGTAGTTGAAAATTTAGATATTGAAGTACAAAACAATAGTTTTCTGAGTGTTTCAGTGTAATGGTGTTTCAGTGCAACGGCGTTTCAGTGTTCCTACGAAATGGGACTTTGTACACTCCCTGCCTTGCTGGAAGGTACTATTTCCGCAGGGGAACAAAGGCGCCATAAACGATTTTCTAAGTCGTGAAGTTCCGGTAAGTAAGAGTTACGAGATTTCGTTCCACAAAAGATTGATGGGTTCACAACTACTTCTAGGAAAATATTTCTAAGCCACCAAATTTCCTCCACGCGCTTAGGTGCATCCGCAGTATATCTAGGTGCAAAGATTGGCTAGGCTTTAATGGCACAAGAACCTATAAAAGTCATGCTGTGCAGGAAAAATGTCACAATGGGAACACTAAATGCCTCAGATATCTCAGAAATGTATGTACTAGCTCCATACTGTGCTCCTAGGTGTGAAGGGTCCATTATGCAAAAATAGAACGTGAACGCGCCCATTCACATAATGCAATGAATGTCGATAATTATGTGCAACTGCCAGCGCTTGCGACAATGAACGGCTCTCAGCTAGAATACATGAACAGGTCCATACCTAAACTCTGAGAACTCAGTGGGTCTACCACCACGATTTAATGCAGGAGTAATGATACATACAGTATTCCTCCTAGCTCTATGGGCATGCCGAATAAGATGCTGACTCTAGTGGGAATGACGGATGACAGGCTAATGACTTATCGACGGCTTGAAATGTCTGTTTCGGACCGTCTTTGATAGGAAAGTAACTACCCCCCCCCCCCTACTAACAGAAAGCAACGACGAATGTGTTCCAACGCCAAGGAGATGGAATGAAGCTCGGCAGTGTAAATCGAAGCCTCTGCAGGACGACAGTAAGTGCAACTGTGCAGCACACCATAGCAGACCCAACTTGCTCGTCAGATTTCGACCTATCAGTGAAGATGGTCACATGCTGGGAATACGCCGCTCGATGCACAAGGTAGTACGCACATATTGAGCGTGAGGAGTGCCTCATTTGGCAAACCGGCACAGGTCAAAACATACCAATGGGCAATACAAACCACAATGGTCTGTGCAATGCCAGGAAGAGACAAACCAAGCTCACTCAGTAATCCGCCTACCAGCGTCTGTCGAGTTCAACACTCGTGGGAGGTTTCTCTCCCGTACAGCATATATAAGGTTTAAGAAGTTTCTGGAAATGCAAGCATAGTTCAGACGTTAGTCCCTTGCCTTGAATTTTGAGAGACTTGAGTTAGAATTTTGCTGATAGTAAAATATCAACTATACCAAATTGGACACGCGAAATTTCATAGATCCTTTTCCGTTATGGTACAATGCTTGAAATCAGGCTGGTTCGGAGATGCGCCTGCCATAACAATATAGCTTTTCTCAAAATGCAATAGATCCTCTCCTTTTCCCATGTTACAACGAAACGAAATACTGACTACAAACGCTTCGGGCAAAATTACAATTTCTATTTCGTTCGTGTCCAAGGCACGTGCGGGCCCGAATTTGAATTACAAGGTGGTTTCAATGTTTTCTGACTCGTCGGTTTACCAATCAGCCTCATGATTACCTTCATGTGTTTCCATAATTCAAAGTATTAAGTTGTCCCAAAGGTATCCTTCCCGACATGTACGCAACTGCCTATGGTAGCGTTTAAAGAAACATGAAACTATCGCTTAGACGTTGACGATGTAAAAATGACGTTTCGTTCCTGCTGAAAAGTTATACACGCCCTTTCGTACGTTTTTAAGCACGGAAAATCATAGGGAACACTTGCGACATTGTAATGCTACATTTTGTTTTTTAAAAAAGGTAACAGTGCTAACGATACTTCAAATGAAATTTTCACTGTTTATGGAAGAGGTGCTACAAGATGTTCAAACAATTCGCACTTAGTTTAGAGCTGGTAATTTGAATCACGTCGAACGCAGCAGCCGTTCGACGTGATTCAGATATATGATGATTCATCCTTATGATTCAGATGAATCATAAGGATGTCCATATCTGCAGATAAACTACAGATATGGACATCCTTATGATTACAGATATGGACAACCATGGCCTTAATGGTCATGGTTGACGAAAATTCGTGCCACTGGTGAATGCTCGTGAATTGGTGTATGCTTTGCACATTCCCCGAACAAAAGGTACACAATCATCTCTTGAAGTTCGGCTACGTCAATCGCGCTGAAGTACGAGTTCCGCATTAGGTGATAATGAGCCACCTCCATAACAGTGTTTCCACGTGTGATTTGTTCCTTGAACGAAATGACAAAGTACCTTTTTTTGATGAGATTAGTTACTGGGAATGATCTTGGTCCAGCGATAAGAAGCCTTTAACCGCACAGAAGCCTTTAACCGCACAGAAGCCCGGTCTGCACCCGAAGAAGGTCGTGGTGTCTAATTGGTAGGATTGGTAGATGACTATCTTGATGGATCTCTATTATGAACTGCTCCCACAAGTTGAAACCATTACTTATTTATTTATTGCAAAGGAGGATGCAACATCACAAAAGTCCGCACCCGATGACGTTTGGAGTAAAAATGCTTATTGTTAACATAAGAATAGTACTGGCAACAACAAATGAGACATACAGATTACAGGTATACATACAGATACAGGATACATACATATTACAGGTATAATATGTCACTCGAATGGTATT
>JJRW01S0015972.1:55924-67575 GCA_001188405.1 Loxosceles reclusa
GCTCAAAAGAGCGACTGGTAATCTTCATACAGGCTATATTGTCGACGTAAAAATGCCCTACGTTTCGGAAAATACCACACAGTTCTTGAACAGTTGCAGCAGCGGCTGAAAGCTTGGCTACAAGCTCCTCGTTATAGAATCAGTGGGAGTCTCGTACGTTAGGTTTTTCCATAAAAAGAAATTCAGAAGGGCACGGATCTGGTGATAGTGCAGCCTAAGCAATGGGTTCACCGCGGCCAATCCATTGGCATGGTGACAATGTAGGATCCCCTTCTGAACAAGTGTCGATGCAAACGATAAAACATTCTGTGATGGGGCACTCGTCTGTTGGGAAATGCGTGTTTAAGCTTCCCTTCCATTACCTTTAGCGACACCGTAAACAAAATGGATGTCCGCCTTCTCATTCGTGCACCAATCCATTCCAAGTCGCATACGATAAACTCCTGTTGTATACGCGATACAGAAAGCCCTCTCTGGCACCTAACTGCTTCACATGTGATCACGCATTATATGATGAAAAATTTATATTTTATTTTATTTTATTTCAGTGTGTTCTATTACCAATTGAATTATTATTGTTCTTTAGTTTTGAAACACCCTGTATATAACACGCATGTGACATGTGTTATCCTTTGACCAAGGAACAAAAATGTGCATAATGCAAAGATTGGCTTTTCGACGTATGTGTATCTTTTATTTTATGCCGTATTTAGCATCTGTGGTATGGAATCACTAAAATTCAGTACATATCAGTCATATATGTTGTAACTCTTTGCTGAATCTGTGTAAAGAGAAAACAAATTTTATCAATGCAATCATTTTAAACCTAATATCGTGCTTTTCCCTCTCTTGTTTCTCTATAATATCAATATTTCTTTTACAGATATCATACATAGGGACATAAAACCTGGAAATATCTTGTTAGATACACATACCGGACGAATTAAAGTCATAGACTTTGGCATCGCAGTGGTAGGTACCATTTTTATTTTTTTACATCATATGATACAATAGTGTAAAATGCGAAAGGTTTAACTGTCTAACACTGTGAAAAACACGAAAATTAAACATTATTGGCAACATGAAAATACAGCAAAAATCATGTTAAATTCCTTCTCGCTTTACTCTCTTGCAAATCATTATAAATTCTTCAGCACTAAAAATTACTTTTCTATTGACAAACTCCTGAATAAACGCTTAGCGATGAGCTCAGAAATAACTCATTATGGCATAAGACTTTACCATCTCTGCTCTCAGTTCTAATAAGATCGACCTTTTAGTTTGTCAATGCATAAAGTCAACTATTGAGAAAATCCACTGAAATCCGCCTAAATAAGCTGGGGGAAATGTGCATATTAATTCCAAACAGATGAACGTAAATATTATATTTCGTTGCCAACAAATGTTTGAGCTGTATCGATATCCAACAGAAATAGTGCATAGTGTATAGCATAGTGTATAGCAAAAAAAATGTACTTCCAGATTTTGAAGAAATACTTCTGGCAATATTCGGAGACTAAAAATAGCGTATACACGACCGGAAATAGAAGAACGAACGCCTTGAACAGCAAATACTCCAGAAGTGAAACGTACACAGCATAAACATTCAAGAAAGACGAGACAGTGATTAAACGCTCGATCCAAAAAATGTTCATTTGACTGACAAAGGAACAGTGGTTTACATAATCATAGTTTCAATATTAGGTGGACTCCCTCCCCCACAAGACCAGTGATACAATCTTCCATCGTGCATGCAATCTCTCTCTTACACATGCTGGCTATTGTGTATGCAATCTGTCTTACATATGCTGGCTATCGTGCTACGGTATACGACTACCATGCTTCCTTCACTTTGGATGCGGAAATCGGAAATGATTGACGCTTCCCTGGGTTCACGGAAAACTCTTTGTCCAATTCACTCCCAAACATTTTCAATTGCAAACAAGTTTGCAGAACATGCAGGCCAAGGAAGTTGTTGCACATCTGTGGAGCATTCTGCTTCGTCCCTGCAGTATACGTACCCTCAGGAGCTCGTGTTTTGGCTGAGTACAGGGAGTAATGTTTGGTCCCCGAAGTGCCCGAACCATTTAGTGATCAGTACCTTGTTGAAATACGTTATTTGGGATATCGCTTATAAACTGCAGCTAAATAATGAAGCTGATGTACCAAGTAATGTTTAATGTCTCCTGTACAAACACCAGTTATATGCGGGAGTAATAGATGATTGTTTCCCAAACCGCGATGCTCGATATTGGTCCTGTGTATAGTTGGTGGATGCACACTGGAAGCCGCAGCTCCCCTTGGAGCCTACGAACGCGCAAACGAGCAATGAAGTTCCCAAACAGAATCGGCTTTTGTGATTAAAGATCGCTGAATTGCATTTCACTTCTCCAATGCACGGATTGTCCACAACACTCGAGACATTCTGATGTTGCTCAGAGTGTCATAAAAAAACGTGCCAATAGAGCGCTTGCTCGCATTCCAACTTCTAAAAGACTTTTTAATCTTTCGTGTAGACACACTGGGTGCAACAACAGCTTTAATTCCTGACGTCGTGTCTATCGGTCGGCCTCAAACGTTCTGGTGCATTGATCTGGTCAATCACCCGTCACTCTGTGATGACCAAATAACACGTCGGTAAAAGTAGAGGTGAATTTTTTCACGGCTTAGTTAATCAGTTTTGGGTTGTTACCTCCTCCGGTGGCAATGAACTTGATATGATCAATTTTTTTGTCCAAGGACGTTTGTCCCAACACATATTGATAGGTGGAAGTACATATGTAGGAAAGGCCGAAAGTTTCCGTTGTATAGGATGGCAATAAAACCGTGATGGTAACAGCTGCTTCTACAGAGAGAGTGCGCTAACACGGAAAGAACTATCGATGAAAATATGAATAGTGAGATCGCCCATAGGTTCAATTCTCGCAGTGCACATTCTGGATGTTGATTTTTCATGGACATGATTTACATAACAAGGAACAATAAATGTGCATGGTATGAAGGTTCCATGTGGTTTAATAGGTAAAAAAAAAAGGGGGGGGATTTAGAGATATTTAGATCAAAGTGAGGATTCAAGAATTTTTATCAAACTTTTGAAGGCTTACATCACGGATGGAGAAAAGACTAACATTATATTTATTGCAATAAATAGTATGTCCAAGTCAAAACCAGGAACTCCCCCATGGGCTCACCTTTTTTTGGTGAGTTCAGGGAGTGACTTGGCGTCTCCGAGGTGCCCGAGTCTTTCGGTATTATCATGTGTTTGGCACAGCATGGTCTTTACAGATCACTTGTGCAATAAATTCAATTAACCAACCAACCGAAACCAGGAAAATTTATGAGTGATATACAAATACAAAATTCAAAGTCTGCAACAGGCAAAAGCCCACCACGGCCAACCAGAGCAGTACTCACTTTGATTCTCAATGAAAAATAGGGTGTAAATTTGGATACACTAAAAGTACACCTATACCCTCAGACTTAATGTGTTTAATTAACTGCGGAAGAAACTGAAGGAAAATGCGAAACAGTGTTAAATCGTTTAGAAGAGAAAAATCGATTCTTGTAGGAAAATAATAGTCGTTTAAGTGGTGTCCTTCCAGGTTTTTCCTTTAAAGGGAGGAAAACGTGTTGAGACTGCGTCTATTTTGTTTGCGGATTTCACAGATATGGTTTTTCCACGAAAGCATAGGAACAAACACACTTAATTTGTAGTTAATGTAAAACAGTATCAAATAATGTAACTACATTGTTAAGCCAATTTGAATTACCAACCAATGGAGAACAACCGCTCCGGCTGAAACCGGCATACTACCGGAAAACTTATATGTAGAGAACAAGTTAATCTTCGAAACAAGAGCAGTTGCTTACGAGTCCAAAGACCAGATTTTCAAGTTGTCTGCATTAAACAGAACACTTTACATTGTTAGAAATGCAACGTGATAGATCGACTACTAAGAATATCGAACAAAAAAAAATGCTAATAACTCCACCCTGAAGACAATCCTTGAGTTTCAGCAGCCGTCACACGAAATATAACGGATCTGTGAATTTGGGCTTAAACCCCCTTTTAAATCTTATAACGGTAGGTAGCAATGTGTTTCTTACTGTTCGTTCTACTCTGGGTTTTCTTCTACGATAGAGTAATCTTTCTTTCTCGTTCTCTGCGTTTCGTTGTTTCTGTTCGTTACGCGTTGGGAAAAGCTGGACATTTTAGTTAATCGCCCAATTGAATAAAAAAGGCCCTCGCCGTTCTCAATGATTTTTCTTCTAAATTTCATTTGAGATCCCGCACACAAGAAGAACTGTATGCTGTCTTACATGCAAGCACTTTCATTCAGCTTCTAGATCAAGACCAACCTCTATACTTAGAGATTCCAAGTGCGATTTACAACTTATGAAAAGTCACCCTAGTAAATGTCTGCAGAATACTACTGTTGAAATAATTAATGAAATTGCATCGTCTTGTCATCTGTCTACGTCGCCAGTTACTCTGTGTTGGATACGTGGGCATTCGAATATTTCTGGAAATGAATTGGCAGATCGTCTAGTTAAAGATGCCAGTTTCTCTACTCCGTCTCACAATTACTTTCAAACAGACGAATTTTGCAGCATTTTGCGTGAAGTAAAAGCGTATCAGTACCAAATTTGGTATAATTCTTTACCACAAGAATGGCCTTCCCCCCCTAGAACTCCTCAGGTACTCTAGTCCCAGAGGTACCTGAGCCACATGTGTTACTGTTTTGTTCTTCCTTTGCCTGCCAGTCATGTTTATATGATGTCACTTTGTCCTGATCTTTGATTTCATTCTGTTTTTTTGCCTTTGTTTGCTTCTTCTGTTCTCAATTTGTTATTTTATCCACCGTTCTTTTTTTTTTTGCTACCTGTGTTTTTTTTTCGGCACCGTCTGTTGTGTTCAGGTCTCCGTGTTTCAGTTTCGTTTTTCTTTTGGGGATAGCGGTCCACGCGGCCCTGGAGAGGGTTTCCATCTTCACCCTCAGCTTGGTTGTACGTTTTCCGTGTGCGGTGACCCGTGTCGCTTAAAAAGGGGATCCTGATAACTGAGGGCCGATGTACTGTCCTCAATACATTGCTTTGGTACCGGCTTCAGCTATACGGGAGTTTGTCGCGGCACGGACTGTCGCAATCGGCTAGACGGCGGGTTCTTACGTGTCCTCCGGCCAGGGTAAACTGATCGTTTGGGTCTGGCTTGATTAGCTTTCTTCCCGGCCCACTCGGGATGATATAGCCCCAGGTTAAACGTAGCATGCTTATACGTCCCCTTGTTGGGCTTTGTGGTGGGTGGGGCTGCCGGGAGCCGAATCTTATATCAGTCAGCTACGGAATACACTAATTTAAATTCTACGAGCCGGTCCTCGAACGCCCGAACCGAATTCTCTGTTTCATCTGTCACAGTTACAAATGCACCACTCTATATCATATTTCACTCTACTGCATCTGCTTTTTCTAAGTAGTTTCTCTTTGTTGTTTCCAGAGGTATCTATGTACTCGCTGGAACGCCGACGTCGTGAAAAAGTTGCGCTTGGGATTATTAGTGGGCTTATTAGTGGAAACAGCTTCATCCCAACAGTCTGCTACGTTATTATAGTGCACGTCTTTTGCAAACCTGCCTGTTACATTGACTTCTCATGGTACTTTGAACTTTGAATACCTATCGGGGAATTATCACTGAAATCGATCTTCTCCACGTGTTTGAGGAGGAACTTCTTGCTGATCTCTCAGACCAAGGAGTTCAGGCAGTGAGACTAATCTGTACGCGACGTGATAGTTAGACTCGATTCTTACACGGAACATCACTTTGAGGTTCAACAATCCTGTTTTGCCACATGAGATAAAAGCTGGATACCTCGCACGTCCCGTTAGACGTCATGTTCCCAATCCTCCTCGTTGCTTTAATTGACAGAAACTCGGATATGGGCAAACATCTTGCCGTGGAGTAGTGAATTTCGGCAGTGCTGCAAACGAGACTGATTGCACTTCCCCCATCTGCTGTGTAAATTTCCAGGTATCTCACCCTGCATATTTTCGGGCATGCCCCAAGTGGCGAGAGAAGCATATACAGCAAGTGATGGTTACACAGAAAGCTCGTGTCACCTGCTCCACCCCGCGAATCTTATGCGACGATTACTCGTAGTTTCGTGTCTCAAGCAGTTCATACTACACTCCCCCCCCCCCATCGTCTGTCTTGCCAGTGTCTTTTTCCTGTGCAGTTCTATCTTCATCTGAGCGCCAAAAGTATTCCACCGAGGCTTCACCACTGGCTACGTGTGCAGTGAAGGCTCCTACTACGAGTACTTCAGGTACGAAGCAATCGAAGCCGAAACCCAAACGGTTCGAAGAAGCTTCAGAAAAAGCTTGAAACTGTTGCAGTTTTCATGGTTCGTTAGAACTTTGAAATTCATTCAGTGAGCTCGAGCTCTCTACGTTTGAGGATGAGGATTGTACGAATACTGCTCCTCCTCCTCTTGAGAAAAAAAATCCTCCTTCAAATGGGAGACCAGTCATCCTAAGCCGCCCCTACCTCCAATCTAATGTTTACTAGAATTTGTACAGAGTAACTGTCGTAGTTTTCGTGGTAACATCAATGGTCTGAAACGGTTGTTGCACCTCCATTCTCCTTTGTGTCTTTCACTGGAGGAAACCTTGATGCGTTCGACAGCTCTGATAAGAGTTTTTCACATGGACAAAGACTCTTCTGAGTCTACCGGAGGCAATTACTTTCCTCATCTCCTAAATCGCGCCATCCATGGCTTTGACGCTTCAGACGCCTTCAACGGGCGTTGTTGTGCGTATTTTGTTAGTCATACGCTTACGGTTTGCTCTGTCTATCTACCACCGGGAGACCGTTTCTGCTGCTTGGATATTTTAACGGTTACTTATTGGGGAAACTCCTCTACCAATTGCAGCGGTCGAGTTGTTGAGCGCTTGCTCACGGATTTCAACTTGTCCCTGCTATACTGGTGAGGTTACGTATTTTCATTTCCCAACGCGGTCATTCACTGCTTTGGATCTGTCTTTTTGCTCTCCGTCAAAGTACCTCCAGTGGTCGTGATCTATCCTTTCAGATCCCCTGGAAAGTGACCGCTTTCCAATTTTGGTAAGGTCATCCACCCTACTGGCAGCGGGTTTACCAGCTTGCCTAAGTGGTAAGTTGATTTTGCCAATTTATTTATTTTTCCACATTATCGGTGTTAACTCTCTACATTGATCAAGCAGTGGACAAGGTGACTTCGTGTATTCTCCGAGGAACTGCGTCTTCTGTACCACGCACGTCTTGATGCATTTACCTCGATAACCTAAACCTTGGTAGAACCACGACTGTTCTGCATCCCGGAAAGCGCAGAAGAAGGCTGGAGGACATTTTCCGCAGATAAAAAAAATCTGACTCCGGGTAATATGGCGTGATTTCAGCGGGCTCGGGCGTTTGCCCGTCAAGTTTGCCGTCGCAGCCAAAGGGAGTCGTGGAGGATGTATGTGTCTACCATCACGTCTTCGTCTAGTTCGAAGGTAGTTTGGGACAAGATTTGTCGCTAATGTGGTCGTTACACATCCCACCCAATATCCGGTTTGTGCACGGATGGTGGAACTGTATCTGATATTCCCACGATTGCAAATGTTTTGAGTTAAACATTTTCTCAGGTTTCCCATAGCTCTAATTATAGCAGATTGTTCCAGACAATCAAATACTCCGCAGAACGTACAGAGATTTCCTTCCGGCCCTTTAAGCCGGATGGTTACAACACTCCGTTTACGTTTGTCGATCTGTAGGCGGCTCTGTCTTTTTCCAGGGATATTGCGACGGGACCTGATACTGTGCACTAGTCCATGTTGCATAACTTGTCCCCTACTTGTGGTCGGCCGCGGCGGGCTTTTGCCTGTTTCCGACTTTAAATCTTGTATTTGTACTTCCGTCCATGTGCTGCACCGGTTATTCAACCGCAGTTGGCTGGAGCAGGAGTTTCCGTCCGCATGGCGACATACTATTGCGCTGCCTTTTCCGAAACTTGGGAAGGACCCCACTTCACCTTCGAGTTACAGACCTATTGCGCTGACTAGCTTCATGTTTAAATTACTGGAACGGATGGAACATGTTCGTTTGGTGCAGTTCTTTGAGTCCCATGTTATCCTGTCTTCGTTCCAGAGCTGTTTTAGGCAGCTTCGCTCATCTATCGACAATTTACTCGCCCTGAAGACGTTTGTTCGTCGTGCTCACTTGGTGTTGATCTTCTTTGACATAGAAAAAGCCTAGGATCGCATATGGCGTTATGGTATTCTCCATGACCTCCGTGGTATGGGGGTCCGGGGAAACCTACTGATGTTTATCCAGAACTTCTTGGCCGATCACAATTTCCAGGTTCATGGTGGCACGACACTTTCCCTCCACGTTCCCCAGGCAGAAGGCTTCCTCAGGGCGCCATTTTAAGCGCCACATTATTCATAATCAAACTAAACGACATTCTGTCTACGCTTCCTCCAGGAATCGAATGCTCGTTGTACGTTGACGACTTGCAAATTTCTTATAGCTCAGTGAACATGCGACTTCTCTCGCGTCTATTTCCGCTCAACTTTAACCGGCTGCTATAGTAGGCGAATGAAATCGGATTTCGGTTTTCGGCCGAAAAGACCATCTGTATGCAATTCTGTCGCAGACGTGGCTTACATCTAGGATCTGAGTCTCTTTTCAGGATCCGCATCGATTCCTATAGTTTCTGAAACCCGTTTTCTTGGCATGATGTTCGACCGATCCCTCACTTTTGCATCACATATTCGTCATCTGAAAGTGAAGTGTGTTAAGGCACTGAACATCCTCAAGGTATTGTCATCTACCTGTACGGGTGCAGATTAGGTTTCGCTTTTGCGCTTGTATCGGTCGCTCATCCGCTCCAAACTGGATTATGCTTGTGCTGTGTGAGGTTCTATCGACTGTCTCGTTTAAAGGTGCTTGATCCGGTGGCCCACCAGACACTACATTTGTATACTGGTGTTTTCCGGACACCTCCTGTACTGAGTTTATGCGTCGCGGCTCATGAACCTTCCCTCGAGCTCCGTCGTCAGATGCTGAGCTTGCGCTATTTGACAAAGTTGCCGTCTCAGCGTACCCATCCTTTATAGCGCAGAGTGTTGAAACCCACCCAGTTACGTCTTTTTAATGTGCGGCAGTTTTTCATTTCTACTTTCGGCAATCGGATGATTTTTTTTACTGAGTGAGCTTGTTTCGCCTCTTCCTGACATTGAACAGAGTGCACCCTTGGGAAAGGTTTCAGCCTTCGGTATGTTTCGATCTGTGCCAGTTTGCAAAATGCAGTATCCCCCACATTCAGTATGTGCAGTTATACCTTGCAGATCGTGGTGCTTATTTCCAACATGTCCCTATCTTCATCGATAGGTCAAAATCTGATGGAAATGTTGGTTCCACTATGGTTTGCTGTGACGTTGCATTTGCTGACCGCCTTCTTGCCCAAGCCTCAATTTTCACTGCCAAGCTTCATTCCATCTCCTTGGCGTTGGAACAAACTCGCCGTTGCTCTCTGTTAAGGACTTGTATATACTCCGACTCAGTCAGTGCCTTGCAGGTTCTTGTTTCTCTGCAACATATGCCTTATCCTGTGTTGACCCACATCCTTGTGTGTTTGCGTGGTTTTAATATCCGTTTTTGCTGGATTCCGAGACACGTCAGCATTTTTGGGAACGAGGCTGCAGACCATGCCGCAAAGTCAACTACGGGTCGTTGCGAGTGCCTATCCCTTTTGCTGACCTGAAACTTGTTATTCGTGCCCGGCTGCTTGATCGCTGAGACACAGTCTGCGAACAAGCTGCATACCTTAAGAGCATGTAGTTGCGGAATGGCCGTGCACTCCTTGCCATTCTCGACTGCAGGGCGTGTTGCTCGCTCGGTTTTGCATTGGTCACACACGTTTGACGCATGGGTTCCTTTTGCGTGGCGAGGAGCGACCTACATGTTCCATCTGCCATTCAGTTTTATCCGTTCGTCACATTTTCATTGATTGTCCGGCTTTTAGGTCATTTTATCTTCAGATTTTTTAACTCTCATGTTTTAGACCTTCATAGCATTTTAGCACCGTTATTTGATTTTACCATTTTGATTTGTCTTTTGCTTTCGTGTATATTGTTTCACAAACTTTAATTTTTTTGTTTTCATAGATTTTTAAATTTGCGTGATGTGATGGTTTCATCACTATTTTATATTTTTCATTTTTTGTCACTCGTGCATTTCATGTGTACACCTCGGACATCTTGTTCCCATTTGTACTTGTTTGTTTTCCATCTGTTTTGTTTCTATCTTGTTGCAGTTTGTCCTACGTTTGCCACAGAATGACCTTTTCAGGTTTTGTGCCGTTAAACATCCACACCAACCAACCCCTACAGAAAACAAATAGAGATTCACCAGTTCCTCGTATGCGCAATGACCTCAAGATTCCTCGTGCACCAGAAACACTTTTTACTCCTCTGAGGCTAAGGACAGATTTCACCAGAAACCTGTTGTTCAGAATAAAAATGTTCTCTACGTGTATACGGTGTCAACTTGGTGTACCAGAAAGTATCAAACATATCATTCTCGAATACCCTTTCTTAAATAAACAATGTGACAGTTTATTTTCGAACTCGCTTGACTGGTGTACCTTGTTCAACTGGTTTATCTGATATTATCTGACATTCTTCCCGCTACAAGCCACGCACAGTCAGAAATATTATTCTCAAAGTAAAACACTGCTTTTTCTTGAAGCCTGGAAGAATTTTTTTAGTACAATCACGTAAATATCTTTGATTAGAAATATGTAAACCTTAGATAGCTGTGCGCCTATAAAATGGCCTATCGTCTTTCATGTAAAATATATTCAAAATAATTAAACAAAAATAAATGACTTTTTTATATCATTTGGCTTATTAATGATAATGATAGTGAAACGGAATTGTGGCGAGAGGTGTTGCGCTCCGCTTGTTTTGTTGCTTCATCACGCGAGTAGGGGAAGGGGAGAGCAGAGGAGAGTCGGCTGTGACCTTGACGACGTCATGGTTGGCACGGTCGGAATGCGTTAGTCAGCAAAACCGTTAGAAGTGTAGATTGTACTGGAATATCACGTGATGTCTGCAACGCGCCAGGCTTCCAGATGGTTCGGTGACACTTTAAAAGAAACTGCGCAAAAGATCGTCTCTTTGGTTTCTATTCACTGTTGTGGAACGTCGTTTCTCTGTCGGCTAGCGATTGTCCAGTGAGTGCTTTGTGATATTTGGTTTTCACACGTCAAAGAATTCTCTTGTGTGTGAACCTCGTGATTAGTTAAGTCCTATTTTTGCTGAACGACGAATTAGTAATTGAAAGAAGGTCTGTAATTGGTGTTCGATTTGCTCGTGTCGGATTTGTTTGGGGTCATGCTTCTGTTCCTTTCTGTTCTCTCGTGGGACCCTCGGAGACGTACTCTAATGGGAGTACGGTGAGTGTTGTTGGTTTTTGTGTTTCTCCAGTGGCCTGACGCGAATTTAATTGTGGTTCTTGGGATTTTTCGTGGTCGATTAGGGTTTATAAAAATAATTGGAGCCAACATAAGAATTTAAATTAAAAGAGCTCTTTCTTGAAATTGTCATTTTTATGTTTATGTATTAAATTTGTC
>JJRW01S0015985.1:13536-29723 GCA_001188405.1 Loxosceles reclusa
CAAACAACCACACCTGCGTCCGGTTATTGGAGAGATATACAAAATGCAAAACTTACCATAGTCTTGCAAAACGTGAGCCCTGGTGGGGTGTCCCAAAAGGAAAGCCTACACCTCTGCAAACGACTTAAAACTACAATATCAAACAAGCCGGCGAAGTGCAGAGGAACCCAAACCAAGTTCAAATTTCACTCAAAATCTCCAGCTGAGCACAGAAATTACATACCAGAGAGATGAACGATGCGTCGATTTGAAATCCACAAAACAACTACTAGCCGACAGGAAACATGCTCCACAACAAAAAGACCATCCACTGTTTCACTCGACTAAAGACAAAAGTTCCACTCTTTTTAAAGACCTATCAAATTCTCCAGAGATGCCTCTCCCAAAAGTTCTACCCTTCTAACGGTCTTGCATGATGCATCCAATGACCCACCTCCACTTTGGGTGATGATGCAATTTTGAATAACAAAAACAAAACAAAAATAGCAACAAAGGCACCACAATTCCATTTCAATAAGTTAATAAAATATTTCACTGACTGGTAGCTTGTAGTGTGTTAAGAGTGAATGCTTGTCACAGTTCCTTTCATGTTTGAAAATTCATTTCTAAAGTAAATTTCACAAAACACACTCACATGCTGAAGCAGAAAAATCTGTAACTGTAGATTAAAATTCTTTCAATTTTTGCATGGTGATAAAGCAGAATATCTCAAAAAATTTATTGCAAAAGAACTAATAACAAGAGTTCATCATAAGTTTTCTGATTTTATCAATGGATTTAACAAGAATGGAATTAACAAGGAAAAAGGAAGAGAACTTAATTATTCTGCAATGTCAGCCAATGTTTCCCATTAATGACTTTTAAAATACTGAAAACCCTTAATTCTGAAGTTTTCCTACTTGCCCAGCAATTCCATAATTCATACATACTTTCCACATAAATTACAGATAATCCATAGCAGTTGAAAGGCATGCATATTCTTGATGGGAACACACCAGCATCAGTATTGTAGATGTCACCATTATTGTAGGTCTTCCTATGTTCTGCCATGCTTTATCGAACAATGTAGAGAATACTCCACTGTCTACTGATGACATTCTTTATTAATTTTACATAATAAATGTTTTTTTGTGTGTGTGTGTTGTCTCTCTCTCTTTTTAAATATGTCAATTTGGCTAAATGAGCATGTGAAATCAACACAGTAGAATTCAAGTGAAAAATTTTCTACTTGAATTTGAAATCTGACTCACTTATTGGGAAATCTGTAGGTGTACTGAGCAGTAAGGTACTTAATTAAATAATTTACATATTTTTCCAACATTTAAAATGCAAGTCACTAGACTGTAGAATGATGTTGACCCAAATTTCAGCAAAATTTACTTTTTGTGATAGCTTTTTTTTAAAACTTCCACTGAATCTCGGGTCAACAACATCCAACAATTTAGTGACTTGTATTTTAAACATTGAAAATGTGTGTGAATCATATTCTGCATAAGATGTATCAATGCAGTGTATGCTTAATTAAAGCTTCATCCAGACTTGATACCTCACACTTCTTCAGTTTCTTCTTGTTGTGTTGTTGCAGGCAGTAGAAAAGTATAAACCAATTTTACTGACATAACTTTAATAAGAAAAAGAGCACAGAACATCATGCTAAAGAATAAAATGTAAACATTGAACTCTCATGTGGTTGCTGGTCACAAATAACGACAAAAATAAACTTATAGGAAAAAAAAAGAACAGCGACACAGCGCTATCAGCAAAAAACACCAAATCACAATATTGCTTTTCCTAATGGGAAACACAGTCCTTCAAATGTCTTGAAAGAGTAGTTTGCCTTTCAAATCATTGAGCTATTGGAAGAGGCATGACAACTGAAGAATCTAGATTATTTGCAGTAGATGGTGAATCCTGGGCTTCAGCTCCTGTAGAAGGAATTGGCAAGCAATCATCAGGGGTGGTCATATTCAGGGTAGTCACCTCAGTCAATGCTGAACAGTAGTTGGTGATTTCTGTAATCTGTTACACATATGGTCTACATGGTGATAAACTGACTGGCCATCTGGAGTATGAACTGTATAAGACAGTGGTCCTCTTTCATGATCTACCACAGCTGGAATCCAATATTGCCCATGTGCAAAGTTATGGATGTAAACTGGATCACTATGAGAAAAATGGTAAGTCTTAACATCAGAATCATTTGTAATTACTTTTGACTTCACACCAGTAACATAATGGGGATGAACGCAATAATGTTTTTAGTTTGGGTCATATAAGTAGCTCAGTTGGACTGGATCCAGTTGCAGTGGACAGAGTTATATGTTGTCACAGCAGGTAGCAACTTATACGTTGTTCTCATATACCCAATGACATTAGATGTTTGAGAGTGTCCTTAGCAGACTGGACCATACGTTTTGCTTGGCCACTGCTGCATTAAACTTGCAAAATGACACATTTTCAAAAAGTCATGAAATTATGTTGAGGTGAAACATGCAAGCTATTATCAGAAATCATAACATCTGGTATGCCATGAGTAGCAAAAAGTTCATGAAGAGCCTTCATGGTTGCTAAGGAAGTCATGGAACCTATCTGTCAGATCTTGAGCCATTTCAAATAAGAATCAACAAACAATTAAAAACTTTCAACCATAGAATAGGCCAGCAGAATCAATGTGCAACCTAGTCCATAGTTCTCATGGTAGTTCCCAACGAATGACTAGAGGCACAAGGAAAGTTATGTCTGTGGCAATCATGGCACAAGTTGACTAATCCAGGGATATCAGCATCTATGTATGCCCACCAAATGCAAGATCGAGGGAGGGCCTTCATTCCCTCAATTCCTGGATGAGCAACATGAAGTTTCTGAAGAATCTGACATCAATTTATCCTTGGTATAACTACATGAGTTCTCCATAATAAACATTTCTTTTGAACAGAAAGTTCACTATATTTTGAAAAGACTGGTTGAAACTCCTTGCTTGAGCAAGAAAATGCCACCCTTTTAAACAACGAACTTGTACTTGGGAAATAGCAGAGTCCTTTGCAGAGAACTTGATGAAATCCGTAGAAGTAGTAGGAGGTTTACCAGAATCTTAAGAAAAAGAATGCCCAAAGGTGTTTGTTCTTCAAAATCATCAACTTGTTTATGCAGGCAACTAAGGGCATCTGCATTTTGTATTTCTTTACTCTTTTTCAAATAAAGTTGAAATGGTAAGCATTTAGAAGCAATGACCAACATAACATGTGAATTGATAAAATTTCTGAAGTAGGCTTCAATGATGAAAACAAGCAAGAAGAGACTTATTTAGTCTGTTACAATAATGAACTTATGACCATAAAAAAACTTTTAAACTCCGGTGATGATAGCTAAAGCCTCTTTGTCAACCCGAGCATAGTTCCATTTGGTGGATGCAAGGGTATGTGAAAAAAAAACAATTTGGAGCTTCTGAACCATTCTCAAACTGAAAACTGAACCAAGTCCATAGGCTGATGCATTGCATGTCAGCCCCAGAGGAAGCTTGTTCTTGCATGAAACCAAAACTAAACCTGAAGACAGCAATTTCTTAAGAGCATTTAATGCCCTTTCATGTTTAGGAAGCAAGAAAAATTGGGCATCCTTTATCAGCAGATTGTAAAGAGGCTGTACTATGTCTGTCTTCCCTTGAAGAAAACAATTGTAGAAGTTAACGAAACCCAAGGAGTGCATTTCTTGGTTTTTAGAGTAGGAGTTCTTTGAATGGCTTCAACCTGGCCAGATGACGGATGAATTCCATTTATGTCAATGGTATAATCTAGGAAATCAATGGAAGTAACACCAAAAACACATTTGTACTTGTAGGCTTTCAATCCTACATCAGAGAAACGCTGAAGAAATTCATGTAAACGACTGACAAATTCTGGTGATTTTTCAGAAATAAGAATATCATCAAGGTAAAGAGCAACTTCTGAAATACCATGCAAGACTTCTTTGGCCAGATTTTGGAAAATTCCTGGTGCAATATTTACTCCAAACTGCAAACGATTTACCTTAAAAGCTCCACGATGTGTGATGATAGTCTGCGCCTCTGTGGACTTATCATCAAGCCTTAGTTGTAAATATGCCTGAGCAGGATTAATTTTCATATAGTATCCACCATCGTGTAATTTCAAAAGTATATTCTGCACCAAAAGAATTGGATAGGGATGACTCTTTATGGCAGTATTAATACTCACTTTGTAGTCTCCACAAAGTCTAACTTCACCTGATTTTTCAATGACCAGTACAACAGGAATACACCACTCTGGATTGTGAATTAGTTCAATTATGCCTTACTTGAGTAACTTGTCTAAAACAGCAACGACTGCTTTAAGGCAAGAGAAACTTTTCTAGATATATCTGATTGGTGGAACAGTAGGATCAATTCTGAGAACATGCAGGTCTTTTATAAGAGCCTAAAATGTCATCAAAGACATTTTTAAAATCTTTAAGAACATTTTCAATAGAATCATAATTAGCTTTCATGAGATGCACACCTATAAGATGAATGTCTGATGGGCTGAACCATTCGAATTCTAATATAGAAGTACAATTATTCCTGCTCACAAGTAAATGTAATTTCCTTTAAAGAGGCCAATATTTGACATCTACACACAACATGCCACTAATTGGATTTGTTTTTATTGATAGACGCAAAATCAAAAAGGAACAGGCTGAATTTTAAGCAGTTTCCAACTCAATAATATTTTTTAATGTCTCAAAATATAGAGACTATGAAATAATCTGAACCCAAATCTATTTTTCCAGCTTGTATTTAGCATTGTTCAATGTAATAGTAATATTTTCTTTCAATCTCCCAGTACTCAAAAACTTTGCAGAATTTAAGAAAATATCAACATTGTGACAACAATTGGTTGAGCTTTACTTTGGAAGGATAACTTATCTTAGCAGCGAAGCTACCTTTTTTGGCTTGGGGAGACGACTTTATTACACATCTGTGTTGAATTTTGCTTAAATTTTGAACAACATACATGTTGAATACGACCAATTTTCTACAATGATAACACATAGCATTCCTAAATTTACACTGTTCACAATTATGAGAACCTCCACAACTATAACAAGTAATGTTGTCACTAACAGTGGTCTTGTACTTCAAATTTTTCATTTTTTAATTTTGCTTTCCAATAAAAAATGTGATAGAATTGGCATCTGCTGGTGAATGAATTAGCCTGGTTTGTCTTTCTGCAATTTTAGAAGCATGAGACTTTGATGCTGCGTCGTCAAATGTGAGCGATGTTTCTGTGAGAAGACAGCATTGCAAGGTTTTGTCAAGTGACCATAAAACCAGCTGACCCCATAGCCTTTCAGAAAGCATGGTGCTGAAATTACATTTGTTAGCAAGATAACAAAGCTCAAGAACATAGGAAAAATATCTTCATTGGCATTCAGCATTTGTTTTGCAGAATTTGCAGCATCAATAAATTTCAGACAGTTTCAGAGAAAAATGTTCCTTTAATAATGCAAGAAACCCTTCATAAGTTTTGTCAGATGGTGATAAAGGTGCGAGCAACATTCTCATAATTGATAATATAAGGTGCAGCCACACACACACACGCATTTGTTTCCAGGACTGAGGTAATTGTATGAGAACCAGAAATCGTCAGAATGTGGTAATGCCTGTATTTGGAAGGTCGTTTATCTGCATATGTCCAATGAAGTGGGAGCCATTCGGAAGCAAGTGGTTGTCCTGGAAACACGCATTAAAATGAAGTTCTGAAATCTTTGTTATCAAAGTTGATATGGAGCAGAGAATAAACATTAAATTCTGCTTCAAATTGGCAAAACTGCTACAGAAATCCATGAAATGTTGAAACAAGTGTATGGAGAGGAAGCATTATCCTATTCATGCACTTTTGAATGGTTTAGTTGTTTTCAGGACAGCTGCAAATGTGTTGAAGATGACGCGCACACTGGACAGCTGCATTCCGTGCACACGTCAGAAATAATTGAGAAAGTTCATGAGCGTGTGACTTCAGATTGCCAAGTGACTATTCGAATACTAGCCAACGAACTGAACATTTCTAAGGAGGTGTTTCATCAAATTTGACACAAGACCTACACAAATGCAAGATTTGTTGCAGATTCGTTTTGCACTGTTTATTGGAGGAACAAAAGCAACCCGGAATGGACTTGTGTGGTGAACTCATCGACAGTGCTAACACTGACCCTGCATTCCTCAATTAGATAGTAACAAGAGACAAGTCTTGGTGCTACCAATATGACCCTGAAAGCAAATGACAGAGCTCCGAATGGCGGTCTCCAAGCTCCACCAAGACAGAAAAAATTTCTATTCCAAAAGTCCAAAATCAAGGTAATGTTAATCACTTTCTTCAATAGCACACACACACACACACACATACAAAGGACTAATTCATCATGTATTTGTTCCACCTAAAAAGACTGTCACTGGACAATTCGATGTAGAAGTTCTTGCCAGACTTTGACAAAGAGTTCGAAGAGTAAGGCCTCATTTTCAACAGCATGGGAGTTGGCTGCTTTGCATGACATGCCCAGCCTAACATTACATTACCTGTGAAGCAGTTTTTGGCCCAGCATGAGGTCATGGAGATGCAGCATTCTCAATATTCTCTGGACTTAGCACCAAATAGACTTTCTCTTGCTTCCAAAACTGAAAGATTTTCTGAAGGGAACAAGATTTGAGAATGTCGAAGCCATTAAGAAAATGGTGACATCTACATTAAAAAGCATTCCAAAAGAGGACTTTAAAAGTTGTTTCCAACACTTATACAGCCAAGCACAGAAGTGCATTATGGCAGGTGGGAGTTACTTTGAAACAAATTAAATGGGTATGTCTTTCAAGTAATATATTCTGGAGTTATTACATCAGTCCTGGAAATTAATGGTTGCACCTTGTATGTATACAATAACAAAGGCAAGCAGTGATGCTCACTTTTTTGAAGCATCCAATATTTTGTTAGCTTCCAAAAAATTTTTAGTTGTTCGGAATAATTGTCCCATAATAACAGTTGTGAAATGTTGAATTCTTTAATGAAACTGATTACACCCATTGTGGCACAAAAAATATGCAAACAACACAGCAAATAATGTGCAAGCAGAATCAAACTATTTACAAGAAACTTCCATTAATTTCTTGTTCGACAGTGTGTCATAATCGCACCCAACAGCGTTGCCAGAAAGCATCAACAGAATGTACTGACATATCTTTAATAATAAGAAAAAAAAACACAAAACTTTACAGTACACTAAAGACTAGAATGTGTTCAGTTCAATTTGTGTATAGTATAGGTCTTTGGCAATATAGTGCCCTGTAACCATATTTAGAGTAAGTTGTTTGAATGTCAAACTGTTGTTGATGCTGTTATTTTTGGACAATGCTTACATGAAACTTGCAAAAAATTCAGAAAAACCACTGTGATCAAAGAATGAAATGAATTCTGACAATATAGATCTCACAGATATAGTGGTGCTCTACACTTCCATAAGAGCAGCTGTGTCAAATTGAGAAAATTTTGAAAGGACTTGGTACTGCAGGGGTGTACAAAGATGATCAAACTTCTTACAAGTAATAAGATAATGTTCAGCTGTTTCTGGAACATTGCACAACGAACAATTTGGTGATTAGGATATTTTTTATCTTGAAAAGTAAGGTGTTCAGTGCTGCTGTGTGAATGTGACATGAAATACAAACTTGTAGTTTTTTTTGAGATGCAAAATGACTATTACCCAAAGGAAATTTATAGATCTAGCTGAACTTAGAGTTGCATATTTTGATTTATTTCAAAAGGATGAAATTTCTGACTGAATTTGACTTTTCCCATAGAGTACAAGATCTTCAAAACACCAAAACACACTTCAAAACCTCCACTCGACATAAGAACCTGGAACAATTTATTGTTTAGCCATTTGATCGACCGTGTCTGACTGAGAGATGTCAATATAAGATGGGATCCAGAGGAATGTTGATGATTGAATAAACTGAGAGGCCCTTTCCAGATGACTGTAAATAAAGTGGATAATTGAGCGAGATGCTGAAGATACATTTTTAAGAGCAGACAACACGGGAAAACTATTTCATACAATAGCAAACTTTTGATAACTATGGCAATAATTTTTTATGGTGAGAGCAACACCAACATTTATGGCTGCAAAAACTGAGGTGAAATCGGTGAGTTTGTATATTGTTCTGAGAGGTAGCTAAGAAATATAAATATTCAATCATTGCAAATGAAATGGTTGCTAAATGACGTGCACTTTCTAGTGGTTTCAAAAGGAGGCAAGTACTGATGTTTATGCAATTTTTTTTTATGTCATGTGGCAATGACACATGTAAGTGATGTACTTGTAGTATTTCTTTTGTTAAACAAACACTAAACATTAAATATGACCAATAGAAAGACAATCATGGAACCCAGTCAAATAAGGTTGCTATACCTTTACAAGTTCATAATGGGAAATTCTGCAGTGGCTGAGGCAAAAAGCATAAAAAAGGCATTCAGTGAATGAACAAAGAATGGCAAATCCACTCTGGGTTGGTTTGCAAAATTTAACCCAGGAGATTTTAGCCTAGAAAACGAACATTGTAGATATCACCCTTCTTCTAGTGATTTGGATGAATTAAAGGAGTTAACTGAATCAGATCCCTGACAAACTGCATGAGAGATCATCCAGAAAATTAATGTACACTTTTAAACTGTTCCACGGCACTTGGCAATATTAGGAAAAGTAAAGAAGCTCAACAAGTGGGTGCCCAACAAACTCACAGATGAAAACAAAGTACAGCATTTAGAAGTGTAATCTTCTCTCTTCAGAAAAAAAAAGAACAAAAGTTCCTGCAATAAATTGTTACAGTGGATGAGAAGTGGATCTTATATGAAAATTGTACGCATTTGTTGCAGTGGTTGGGAGTGCAAGACTTTCCAGGAAGGGCTAGAAAGTCACCTTTGCATCCAAAGATGTTACTTACTGTGCTGCGACATTTTTCTGGTCTTATTCACTACTCATTCCTCCACGACATGCAATGATAAATGCAGATTGATACTGTGCTGATATGCAGCAAATGCATGTTAAATTATGCCTTAAGCAATCAGCATTTGTGAACAGACATGGAGTCCTCTTGCTTCAATATACCGCCAAGCCACATATGGCAATGCCAACTATACAGCAAATCAACAATTCAGGATGTGAAACTATGCCTCATCCTCCATATTCTTCTGACCTTTCCCCAACAAACAGCCATTTTTTCATATGCTTAAACAATTTTTTCGTTCAACAAATGCTTTGCCAATGATGCATCAATTTACTCGGCAGTGGAGAACTTGATCATTTCCAAAAGACACTAATTTTTACCAAACGTAGTGTAAATAGCCTGCCCACACATAGGCAACAATGCACTAATGCTGCTGGAGATTACTTGGATTAAATAGGTATTTTTCTTTATTTTGTTTTCTTATTTTTCAATCGTCCTTAAAATCAGCCATTTCATTTGCAACAACCTAATATCACAACTGCATAATTTTGGGGTTTTGGAGTCATCAATATAGATCTTAATTGTTTAAAGGTTGATATTAGTTAATAAAGAAGAGAAAAAATTTAAACATTGAACTCTCATGCAGTTGACGATCAAGGTTAGCGATACAAAAATAACCTTATAGAAAAAACATAAAAAATGGCAACACAGTGCCATTTGCAAAAGTACCAAATCACAACACTTCCGCTCAGTTACCATTACATTCAAAGTTTGTGGCAATGTCTGCTTATGTTCCATCAATACACTACTGGTCATAGAAAATGCAACACCACGAAGGAGTAGATGGAGTGTGATGAAATTTAATAGACAAAGAGAGTAACCTTCCACAGTGATGCACGCAGCAACCTGTTGAGGTACAGATGAAATCAGCGTGTGGATGGTGTTTTGAGGGATGGAAGACCAAATTTTCTGAACCATCCGCCACAATTCATCCTGCGAGTGAGGCTGGAGCAAGGCCTGCAAACGTTGGCCAATAACGTCCCAAAGATGTTCAATCAGCAAGAGGTCTGGAGACACTGCCGGTCAGGGAAGCAATTGGACATGCTGCAAAGCTTGTCTGCTGATGGATGCTGTGTGTGATCTCGCATTATCCTGTTGAAAAATGGCATTTCGCATCTGCTGTAGGTAAGGCAGTAGAACTGGCTGCAGAACCTCATCAATGTAAAGGCGTGCCGCCATGGTGCCGGTGATACATACTAGGAGCAACCAGCTGTCGTTCCTGATGGCACCCCGAACCATTATTCCACATTGTTGGCTGGTATGACGTTCGACAATTATTGCAGGATTGGTCCTAGCTCCTCGATGCCTCCACACTTGTACCCGGCGACTGTCATTTGTCAAACAGAAATGAGACTCGTTGCTGAAAACTACACTCTGCCATTCCATCATCCAAGTCGTTCTCTCCCGACACCATTGCAATCTTTCACGACGATGGTGTGACATCAACGGCAGCGTCCGCATTGGGCAGCTCGTGTACAAGCCGTAGTAAGCCAATCGGTGTGATACTGTCCGTTGCGATATTGGAGAATTCTCAGGTCGCTGTACATACCGTAGAATGTCGACTGTTGTTGATTGTGGAGCCGTCACCGCTTCCCTTCAGATGCGTCAGTCCGTGTGTGCTGTCGTTCGTCTTGTCAGACCTGGCCTCCTGTGTGGCATCGCATTCCCTTCATACATCCATCAGTTAGGAACTCTCAGGACGATGGACGCATGAACATGCACTTCCATGGCAATACGAACAACTAGCCATTCTCAGGCCTAAGATGAAAACCCTTGTGAATTCGTTGGTTTGCTTAAACTGCTGTAGGTGTCATCATCCAGGCTTTTCATCCTGGCCTGTCATCATCCAGAACCCTTTACACCTTATGCATCTCGTGGCACTGGAAACAGTTAACAAATCCGGTATCCACGCTCGTGAGCGATTAATGACTGTTGCTTCACACGGCTTTGGTTCTTTTTATCTCCCTCTCTAATCATGTGACATGCAGATCATCTACGCCATACGCTACGCTGCATCATCCCTGTGATTTGTATAATCACACGATCATTTTTTCATGGTGTTGCATTTTCTATGACCGGTAGTGTATGGACACTGATAATGACAATAGATCATAGATTTTGAGATTACTGAATTTTTTTTACCATTTTCCTGTTTGTAAATGATGATAATTTTGTCACTTATAGTTAACAGTTTTCTTTTAAGCTTGAATAGAGTTTGTTTTTACAAATTGTCTAAAAAAAGTCTATCAGTATATGCTTCAGCTGTGCTCAACAAGCAATACATGAAGAAAGACAATTCTCTCATTCAATTCTAAACAGTATGTGTAGCTTCCCGTACCCATTAACACCTTTCTCTTGAGAGAGAAGCATATAGGACAAGTATGCCCTGCAGGGAGTTTACACATCAATCTACTTTATGTTATTGAGAAGGGGGTTAACAACAATTTTTAAGGAATTTTCCTATTCTTTTTCTTAAGGATTGAAAGCCACAAGGGTTACAGGTTAATTACAATAGTATTTACCTTTTAATGAGTTAATTTCAGTTTTGATCCTTTCCCTAATCTCTAAGGAGAAAGGAGCAAATTCTATGAAACTCAGTCAGTTAGGTTTTACTCTGAAGGACTAGCGATATGCACCACATTCATTTCATTTGAAACATTACAGTTACCCATGAAGGGACTCCTAGTTGCTCAGGGCCTTGATGAAGCCTAGACCCACTATTATCACAAAACCATATCCTTGACAGATGCCAAAGAACCATCAAAGTGGAGGAGTCCCACACTTAGCCACTCTTTGGCTCTAAACCTCAAGAACACTCAAGGTTTGAAATATGATTCATCATTCTCTTTTCTGAAAGTGAATAGAATTCTGCTTCTTAAACCCAAGAAATGTTCAATGTATGTGGTTCGGTTTTATAGTAGTAGTAGTAGTAGTTAAAACATTTCATTATAACAGGGTAAAGAAGGTTTGGATTTGCGTAAAGCTAAACTTTCACAAATCTCTCATTAGTTTGTGGATATAATATCGACAAACTAATTCAATCTGAGCTTCCTATACGCGAATCTGACTTGATTATAATTTACAATTTACATAACATGATTTGAAAAATTTATTTAAGCTACATACTCAGAAGCACTTTTTCCATGATTGCCATTTCCTGGACTGGAAGATGCGCCACTACTTGTACTTTCAGCAGTAACCAAAGGACATATCCTCAGATGTGCTGATGGCATTCTTCTAAGTGGAATGGTTTCGTTACCTTTACTAACATCTTCATCTTCAACTGATATACTTTCATTGCAGCTGCTGCATGATTCAGGGTATGTGGTCTGGAGACTCATTTTCCGTAAACTTGGTGATATGCTTCGTCCACCATTCTTTGATGATTGATAAAGGTAGACATCATCAAAGGAAAGGGAGCTATAAACACACAATGAATTTATAAAGAATGAAATAATACACAATATCCCACATTTCTTGAAAACTAAGTGACATTATGTTCAACTCTATTTTTGAAAAACAAAACAAACTTTTCAATTGTTTTTTCAAAGGAAAATGATAGAGTGCACTAAATATTAATATGGTAAGTTTAAAGTCAGAGCAAATTAAGACTTCTAACTAAAATGAAGAATTGAAAGACACAGAAGATAGATGAAATATTTAGAATAATTGAAGTTAAAGAAATGTGTGGCAAGTAAGTAGTTATATTTGCTTAATGCAATTGCTCAACAAAGTTATGGGTGAAGTATTGTTGGTTCAGAATTTATGACACAAAAAAATCTAATGACGAATATGCTGTATGAAGAGCAAACAGCGTACAGATGTGAAAAATCCTCAACACAAAGTGCTAATTCAGTAAATTGTAAAAGGATAACAACAGTTCAAAAATCATACATATAAATGTGTTCCTGAATTCATGACCCAAAATGAGAGGGATTAGTAGAAAACACAAAATCAAACAATATTTGTCATAGAATATGCACTTGCAAATGCAGCTGGAAGTCAGAAATGAAGTTTGTAAAGAAGGATTGACCAAGGTCAACAGACATCTTAAGTGGAGGTCGGTCACTGGTATCACGATGATGACTCTCGACATTTTGACCATCAGCTACAGTAACAATGACTGCTTACCATTCTTGGATTTCCTTGTCAGATGAAGCAATGACGGATACCTCACGACATCTGTATACCACAAGCTAACCCACACTGACAAGTATTTAGATTTCAGGTTCGACCACCCGACCTTCCATAAAGCATCTGTTGTACGAACCTTGCATCATCGTGCTGCAACCCACTGCAGTGAAGATGAACTCATGAAACAAGAAGTCCAATATGTCAACAGGGTGCTCAGACAAAATGGCTACCCTAAACGATTCATCGCAAGGAACCGCTGCACTTCTGGCTCATCCGTGCCTTGGGAAGTGGAGATGGAAGTCAAGGCTAAGGTCGTCCTGCCATATGTTGAATGCATTTCGGCAACGATATCGCGAATACTCCGGAGGGTCGGCATTAGGACTTTTTACAAACCAAGCTCCACGCTTCCCAACATGGTGGTGCACATGAAAGAGCCAATTCCTCCCGGTAAATTGTCGAAAGTCATCTACCAAATTCCATGCAAAGATTGCAACAAGATGTACATTGGGGAGACCAAAGATCTGTCTCGGTATGCCTTTAGGAACACGCCCATATTGTACAATAAAAAGACTTCAAGTCCCAATGCGCAGAACATACAGTGATTGAACAGCAAGAAGCGGATTTTGATTCCCACAAAGTCATCTACAGAAACATCTCTAATAGAAGCAGTTGGTTGTTTCTAGAATTGTGGGAATCTTACAAAGAGAAAAAAAAAGCAGTCAACAGTTCGAACCAACTCTCATGCTCATACCGACACCTAACCCAAAATCACAATGCCAACAACAACTGACATCCTGTATGAGGTTTTCCCACAGGGAATTCCCAGGGTGCATTTCACTGGGGTTTCTCCAAAGGTTCCTCCACAATCACAGTACATATAAAGCGCTGTTCTACACCTCTCACCTTATTCACCTGGTGAAGGCCGTAGCTGGTGGTCAAAGGGTCATGAGTCATCATGCTGATACCGACCAATGACCGACCTCCACTTATGACGTCAGAAATGAAGGATGGACACACAGGCTCCACCAGCAAGAGGCATGCGTTCACTTGCCTAATTACAAGATAGGTCATTTCCAAATGTTGATTTTACAGCTGACGATACTAATTCCCAAAGCAGCCTTAAGTACCAAGAAGGAATATAAATGTATTTAGCTAATGACTGTCATAATTTGAGGAAAAACATTTTTGAATGAAGCAAAGGTGATTTACTTATTCATTTCATCACCTCCCAACAGATCAAAGATCAAATTACAGAGATGCATAATACACAAAATTACAGAAGGATACACATTAAATATATACACATGATATATATACAAAAATTCTAACATTATACAGTGCTTAAAATAATTTGCTTTTTCAATTAATTAAGACTAAGGAAAAAGATGTCTGGGTGAGACACCAGGAAATTATAAAATTCACAGCAGTGGAATATAGGAGAATGAGAAAGTGCATTCATTTGTGAAATCGAAGTAGAGAATGTCAAGGAATTTCTGGGACCAAGTCCTGGTACAGTGAAAGGTATGCCTTCAAGAATGTCAGAGGCATTAAATTTTCCTTGCAGCAGTTTATATTAAAATAAAAACAAATGTGATATTATGCGCCTATTATGCAGAGACAACTTCAAAAAATAGTCACTGATTAGTTACGCTGACTTTATAAACTCCAGAGTACCTATAAAAGAAGTAACCAAGGAAATTGTTTTGGTCCATTGCAATATCAATAGAATATTTTGAAAAAATGGGGTACCAAACTATGGAGCCACACTCCAAGTTTGGAGAGCTTGAAAGTATCGAAAAGCAACAATAAAGTAGAAACATTTTGGAAGTTTTTACAATTTCTGATTATGTATCCTAAATTTCGATAAGCATAATTCACAACATCATAAGTCATTTGAGAGTCAAACAGCATCCCAATTCCTGAATTTGTGAAACTCTTTTCAAAGATCTACCATCCACAGTGTAATCAGACATAATCAATGAGCGTTTCTTAGTAAATGTAATTATACTGCATTTGGATATATTAAGATGCAAATAATTAGATATACACCAATGGTGAAAAGCATCTATGTCTTCTTGAATGGCCATGTTGTCAACGTCAACATAGGTCACGATACGTTTCAAAACTTTTAGGTCGTCAGCATACATCAAGCATGAGGTAGAACGAAAAGTGGATGGAAGATCATTTACAAAAATAATGAACAGAAGTCCAAGACTGGTGCCTTGAGGGACACCTGAAGTAAGGGCATATCTGTGAGAGTGAGTATTGCAAAATGTTACATACTGCATTCTGTCCAAGGAAAAATAATTAAACCAGGCAAGTACATTATCAGCCAAATGATGGTAACTTCATTTAGGCATTTGGTTGGATGATAAAAATTTCACAGTGGCAGGAGGAGGTCTATCATATACAGGTCCCATTTTCGATTAATTGACATCTGAATTTACAGAATGCGAGATGCTCACACATAACTGAGAAGGTTACAAACACATAATTGCTAAAAGAAATAACTCCACTGTAAAAACTTAAATTTCACAAAGAATGAAGCACATTTATTTTCATAATTAATAGATACACTAGGCAACCAGTTTTAACAGAACATATGTCTGTCCTCTTCAGACCAATGTCCGATCACATCGTGAGGTGTGCATTGCGATTGATTGTGCAAATAAATGTGGTTTATTCTGTAAAATTTAAGTTTTTATCGTATATGCACAAGTATTAGCCTACTAATTGTCATCATAATTAACTCCACTGTGTCCGTGGATGACCTAACGAACTATGCGTTTATCTATATAGAAACTGATCACTTCAAAAAACATATAACCTTTTCCTTCACTCAATTTTAGAGTTTTTGTGCTGATAAAACAAAGCTCTCCTAGTCTACCAAAGAGTGTCATGAGTCATGGCTTATCAGCAATGTCATCAATCTATGGTATTTGGTTAGAAAAACAGCCACTAAACTTCGATTGAATTGCATTTTAATTATGGTTTTGTAAGAATATAG
>JJRW01S0015996.1:13293-24775 GCA_001188405.1 Loxosceles reclusa
ATGCATTGTATTCCTTTTTCAGCGCCGATGTTTTCGTCATCTTTTACGTACATAATACTCTCCCTCATTTCTGAATTTCATGTCTCTCAGATGATTTCTCGTGGAGTTATGGCAAAAACCCACCTTTTGCTTAAGTTTTGCACACCAGTGTAGTTAACTTCTTCGCAGTATTTCTTTTCTCTACTTTTCTTTATTGCGCAATTTCGTTTACCTTTTTATCTTCGTCTTTGACGTTACATCCCAGCTGCGTCTTCTTCGTAGAGTAGTACGTAAACATTTAGTAATTATATGTTAATAGATTAGGAGGTTTGGGAAACATTAGTAAACATTACATTATAACCAGGTGCTCATTTGTAGAAATATCTGTATTTTGAACCGTGCCAATGCTTGCCCTTTGTTTTCATATGTAAAATTTTACAAGCCATTTAAGAATATCAATAGGGGACTGAATTTTTTGAAACATGTTTTGTTAGCCTTAACTACGGCCATTTATGAAAATCGCTACTTGCTTCAACTGTTTCCCAACACTAGCGAGCGTTTCAATACTTTCGTACCATTTTATGTCTCTTCATTCATTTACCTTAGGGCACTTGTGCATAAGTGCTTTAGTTGGCTTCTCTGGCCATTCAGTCTACGATGAGGATAAAGCACCTCGTTATTTGTGAGCCAATCACCTCATACATTCGCAAATCAGAAATAATTATTTCCGCTCTTTGTGCCTAAACAAGGAGTTTAAACGCACCTGTCCACTGTCAGCTTCATAATGCACACGAAAACTGAAGATTTAATGATTTGATTCACTGAAATCAATTGGAGAAGAGTGGCATGTTCACGCAAGCTTGAATCTATGCGTCACCTAAATAGTTGCAACAATTGCATAAATAACCTGCCTTATGGAAGGGAACGATTGTGGAACTTCGTTCTTAACAGTTTAACGGAACAAAATCCTGCAAAAAGTTCTGTGCTGCATAGCTCAGCAGTAAACGAAACTTAATATCTTATGATACGGATACTCTCCAGAGCGAGCTACAAGGATAAAGCGAAGTGCATTGATAAAACTCAGCGCCTGTAGTGCGGGACCCTATCTTCACATACAAAGTGCTTCTTGCCTCTAGTGAAAGACTCCAAATTAAGGAGGTAATGTAGAGAAAGCAGTTCGTGAATGAAATTTAATTAATTTAATGGTGAAGAAGAAGCTCTACAAGTCACGCTGTACCAGACACATTAGGAGAAATATATTAAATGACTAGAATACTCAGAGGACGTCACATTACTCCTCATACTCGCCAAAGTCGGAGAGAATTGGGAATGGACCAAACACTTGAAAAAAACCGAACAAGTAATGGAGAAGTTAGTACTATTTTGTCAATGAGAGCAAAAACGTGAACTCTCATCTAAGAAAAAAGAGAAAACACACACCACACTGAAAAGAAATTATTTCCAGGTCTTAACAGCTGTCGTACACGGTAAGAGATGCTAAATGTATTTCTGTTCTTCCCTGGGATCGAACCAGTCTTTTGATTGGTACCCCAATATGCTGACCACTACACCAGAAGGACACAAACCAGATAGATTTCAGAACGTTCTATAAAAATCCGTTCCCTATAAAATAATCTCCGTTCCCTATAAAATAAAAAACCTGGCTCGTATTGCCAAGGAGAACGTTTCGAGATCTATCTGGTTTGTATCCTTCTGGTGTAGTGGTCAGCATATTCGGGTACCAACCGAAAGACCCTAGTTCCATCCCAGGGAGGGACAGAAATACATTTAGTATCTCTTAACGTGCACGACTGCTGTAAAACCAGGAAATAATTTCTTTTCAATGTTTAGAAAAGCTGTCTGGCAAAGTATAGTTGTATACACACCACACTATTAATCTAAAAGAAAGATCTCCCCATTCCACAAGCGTTCTATACCGATATTCTGAAAATTTTGTTCCAATTTCAGAAACTGAATACTAAGCAATTTGTTGGCTAATTCGTTGTTTACACTAATACCTGTAAACTAATCACATGTGCCTCTGTTCTTCAGTAATATATGCTGAAATATTTCATTAACTAAAAATTAGTGAATTGAGTTTTAATATCAAAACTCGCCCTCTGAGAAAAAGAAATCACCATGCTGCATCAATTTCGTCGGGAAGACCGAGCACATGGCAGTTGAGAATTTCTGCTTGATTAACAGCACCCAAGGTCTGCTACAGCCCATCATGGTTGACCTTATTCGAAATTCAGAAGGGAAAATCCCATAAACATCAATCCGCACAATAGATTAATGTCAAAAGCTAAGTTTATACACAAGAAACCACTGAAATTTATAACTGTACACTACTTAAACTTCATAAACATGCACGCACAGCAAAATGTTCATAGAAACAAGCATGAACAAAACTAGCATACAAAAAAAAGATATTGTGGAGGAAAACTGTCAATTTAATTTCGGAACGAAAAGTCAAATGCTATTACCATCAATATTATTACCATCAAGCTCTCCCCAATACTCTTAAAACCTCAAATGAACGAGACAGAACCTCCGATTTCGGGAGATTCGTTTGATTAACCGCTCTTTGGAAGGAAATTAATAACAGATTCGTTTTTACCCGGATTAATTTTAATACGCGATCTTTAGTTGTTTGAAATTTAACAGCACAAGGGCCTGTGCAGCAGGTAACAGCACAAGGGCCTGTGCAGCAGGTAACAGCACAGGGTTATGCTGTGCTAGACGAAAGATTAACACAAAGCACTAAATGGCTCGGACACCTCAGAGACGGCACGTCACTCCAAGAAGATGAGACTCCGAGATGCCTGCTATCTCTAGTAAATCCCAGACCAACTTCCCTCGAAGAATCCCTCATCCATACTATCAAAGACACCTTTGGGCCAAATCCCCCATTTATTCTTCGGTCGGGCAAACGGAACAGATTCAACTCCTTCAACCTCTGCATAATCCATCGATGAATTTTGAAGCCCCCTTCAAACCTCTATGTAGCCTGTATCCTTCATGAAGTATGACACCCAAACTTACATGGCACTCTCAAGGGCGTACCAGTGATCTGTACAGGAGTAATAAAACTTGTTTCACAAGGGAATTAAGGTAACGTTTCAGAAATCAAGTATTTTACTTGCTGTATTTGCAGCTGCAAGGTACTCAATGCCAAATTGGAAGTCTTCAATCACAATAGCACCTAAGTACTCTATTTCGCACGGAGTATTTTAAAATATTCAAAGTTTTGTGTTTAAACTATGCCAATTCTACAGCCAGACATTGAAATTGTCCTACACGCTCAAACATGCTTATTGTTTTTCCATGTTCCCCGGTGGGACAAGAAAAATATTTATTAGTGGGCGAAATTTTTTCCCAGTGTGATCAAAGTCAGTTACTTAGTTTTTAAGACGTGTGAAGATCAAACCGAAATGCAACTGGTAGAAACAGTTAATGAGGCTCAAGAAGTGCATCGACACTTATGGATGCACGATATAAGACAATTGAAAATTTAGTTAACTTATTTTTCTACACACTGCTACACGGAAAAGACTCCTTTAGAAACAAACAAAACTGTTGGTTATGTCTGCAATTTACATGACAGAATTCTCTTAGAACAAAAAATAAGAACAGCCACTCGCATTCGAACCGATGACCCGAGCAGCTACGGTGTTCGAGCATTAACCAACTCCGCTACGCCGACCGATACAGTCATATTCATCTTTAATAGAACGTGGTCTTGTTAAACTTACGAAAGGAAATGATCATATTTATTCTTCTAACAGCACTGTTGTGCAAATTGCCAACATACAGAAAGGAAAATGTTTTCTAAAGGCTTCTTTGCCGTGTAGTAGCGTGTAGAAAAGCAAGTTATTTATCACTGCAGCTAATATTTCCTTTCCTATGTATGAGCATTTAATATGACTATTAGTAGCAGGATTTCCGTAATTACAAACTAACGCGTCTCGCACCAGAAATACTTACCATTGTGCTGGAGAATAATCATCTTTCGGAGGTGATATTTTCCTAGAATAAACATGTTTCTCAACTACCGTAAGGAAATTTCAAGTTAGAAGCAAGTAGCTTCAGTTCATGTGAATTTCATTTTGTAAAATTACCACGAGAAGTAAGGTTTACATAAATTGGGGAAATACTTGTTTCCTTAAGTCTTGTCTAGGCAACTACACAGTCTCCTAAAAATCGATGTTTCACCCAAAACGCGAACGAAGACCAACGTGTATCGATGAACTACTTCGGTTTTTTTTTTTTTTCACCTTCATTACTAATGGAATAGATTGCATATCACATACCGACATTTTCGACCATTTCCAAAGTCTACAATTGATTGACTTTGACATGTCATGTTCACTTCATGATGCAGGAGTACTAGATCAGCACAGAATAAGAAAACAACGTCAATTGCATTCTGTTTAAATTAGTTCTTTGTTAAGTAAAACTTCAGCTATACCACTCGCTGTTCAAAAGCACCTTGGCCTTCTGCAAAAGCGGCTGGACTGCAAGCGTGATTTGTTGTGTACAACAGAAACACAGCTAGTATAGAGTTGGCTCTCCGGTGGTTAATGGCACAAGGAACTGCAGAGGTCATGTGTTATTCCAAACATAATGACGACTTTGGTTAGTTTATAAGAATTTATTGCACAAAAACCTGTAAGGTCGTGCTGTACCAAACACAAGTAGGAAACACTAAATGGCTTGGACACTTTGGGGATGCCAGGTCAATCCCCGTACTCAAAAAAAGTAAGCTCGAGAGGGGAAAAGTCTTAAATAGAATAATAAACGACTTGAGTACTTCCAAATAAGCTACCCTACAAATGGAAAGTCCCCGAGAAGCAACCGCAAAAGTGTCCTTTTTTTCAATTTTGAAATATCTGAATTATCAAAGTAAGCATAGCTACTGATTATTTTCAATAGAACCTATGTTCAGGTAGAGTGTTTTTTTGTTTTTTGTTTTTTTGAACTTAATAAAAGCAGCTCTTTGAAGTTCGCCAATCACCTTGTCAGTAGCACCGTAAAACCCACACGTCACGTGAAAAAGCACCAGCTTTCTCTAGTGGTTTTACTTTACGCGAGCAAAAAGATTCTACCGTTGGGATGAACTAAAAGCGTTACAACCCTCCCCCATCAAATCCTATTAATTAGAAAATACTTTCCACACACAATCTAGAACAGTGGGTCCGAAGTGCTGCCACAATTGGATTTTTAGTTTCTATTCATCGGTGCTTCCATTTATTTTTTGCAATACAAACAATAAGAGATGCATATAATATTCCAATTCATACAGTATCACAGGTGATTATTTATGGCTCAAGGAGCAAATTAAGAACATGCTGTGCCAGACACGAGATGAACATGAGTAACGTGAATACAAAAGACACACCCATGCCAACCAGGTCTCGAATCCGGGCTCCTCAGCACAGTAGCCAATTACCAGTACCACTGCGCCACTGGACTTGCTTATTGTTTTGAGAACCCCTGATCTAGAATGACATGATGCTCAGGATCCAGGTATGACTACAAGATTCATTAACGTATTAACATATTTAACACATAAATAGCATGCTAAAGAAAACTAATTCATGAAGTATTTCGGATACATCTTTGTCAAGAGTGGTACAGTCCAATATCTCAAGTGAGCGAATCTCCCCCTCGAGAAAAATTGTATGCACCCCTGCAATTGGCTGCAGCACCACCAGATTTTAAACACAATGAGCAGAAGTAACCTACTCTGAACCCAGACTACAGAAAGAAAGAGTACGAAATTTCAAACAGCTCGAACGTTTGAGCACTACTTTTTATTGTGAAGGGAAATAACGGTGCAGTAGTCTGACTATTAAACGAATCGAAGGATTCCAGTGTTGGAAGAGCGGAGCACCGGATGTTTTTGTACGGTCGAATTATCACGTTAAGAGGCTACGGCGATTTGGGTCTGAACAAACTGGTTCATTTGGCGGCCAGAGTGACACAAATATACGCTTTTAAAGCAAATTTTCCACTTCACATCAGCCTCTACGCTATATTCGTCTAAACGGGTACACGCACTGTTGAACCGAGGTTAACTAATATCAATTCAGATCCCTGGCGAAACCCTTCCTTTACCAACTTTTGCTCTATGGTACGAAGATATAATGGGAGAAAAAAATTGACTCTTTCCCAAATAACGCATTTTCAATTTCTTACCAAATCTGGCAGATACAATTTAATTTATAAATACAAACCACAACCAACAGCACAGTTAATAAAGCTAAAAAATTTACCAGCGAAAATTTTGCATAGCTTGTTTTACAACAACAAAGAAAATGCAGTTCTTTAAAACGAAGCACCTATATCTGTACGCTCCATCTTGAAAACTTATGTTTATGCAGCTTTAACATTTCTTCTATTAAGAAAGTTGCTGTATATCTGGTTACAGATCAAATGTGTTTCATTCAAAAAATTCAAAACCATTAACTTATACCAAGAGTATAACATGTAATTACATTAAAGTGTTCCACATTATCCTGAATTTACAGGTGAAATGCCTCGATTTCTTAAGCCCTTTAGTACTGAAATTATTCCTGTACCTCAGTCATCCATATTTCAAAAAGGCAAGAAAAACTATAGAACCAGATTTTACCCCCAATTTGGATTGTTTATCAGATCTCTTATTTATAATTCCGATACCCGATATTACATTATGCGTCACAGCGACGTCTTTGGATCAACGACTTAAAGGACAATTACCCTAAGAAATAAATTATGTAAAACATACATTTTGTTCATCAAAATAATGCCACCTGCTAATGGACTGCTGCGAAGATCACAAGCGCACACCGGACTAAACAGCTACAATTTAGTCATTTGAAATCGAGACCTAAACACTGATCCTGTTAATTAAGTTCTCCACAAAATATCCGTTATTTGGCTTCCGTATCTGACAACAACGCTCATTTATAAACAACTTCCTTAAATTACCAGGTCGGACCAAACCACCTAAATGCCCAGTAAGGTGGTGACCATTGCCACCGAAATGCACAATAATTGTGTGTAGTCTTGTTAACGATTTAGTGTGTTTCTTCAAGGTGTCAATATGCGGTATAATGGTATAGTTCCAAAAAATATGTGGCATTAAAACTGTCGACGTCGCCTTTCCCGCTGCGATTCATATTAAATAATTTAGTTAAACCAGCGAAGGTAGTACAACTAAGTACAAGCTGAAAACTACAAACACGTGTCCAGATACTATAGAAGCTAGTCAGTTCAGCACGATTGGCTTATTAGAATTTAATGGCAGAACCTCAGGATAAATACAGAAAAACCTCGAATACCTTATGTTTCTCATATCGATGGCATGACATCGACGACACCCGTTTTACTCCTTATGTTTCTCATATCGATGGCATGACATCGACGACACCCGTTTTACTTTTTCCAATTTTACGACAATTTACTTGGAATGTACTTTTGTCTGGAGTTGCTCATGCTTTATAGTGCATTCTATGTCCCACCGACGTACTGCGTTTTGCTTTATTATCTTATTCTACAGAAAATTGGAACCATTTTGAATGTTGCTGTATCCATCTATTTCAGTTTGATGTTTCTACCTGCTTATGTTTTATGAACCATTAATTTAATGTTTTTTTTATGTGCCTCTCTCCGTACTCGTCCCCCAAGGGAGTAATAAACTTGTGCATAAATTTTAGTTTTAATCTAGTTATATTATCAGATTGATTGTGAACAGGTGTGTCAATTTAAAAAAACTAGGTTGTCAAATTTTAGCTTCAATATAGACTATACGTTCTGAATTATGCATCGATTTCAAATTGTAGAGGACCATATTAGCAAGATGTAAATAATTTAGAATCTCGTTTTTAGATAATTTGGTTAGTATATCAATGGAGGTAAATTACTTTAATGCATACTGAACAGGAAAGGATTTTTTTTAAACACATTTTCCGTCTTCAAACATTTCCTATTTAAAAAAAAAAAATAGTAACAAGAGAAAACGAGCTGAAGCAACTTAACAAAATTCCATGTATTTAAAAGCTATTACATCATAAAGTCCCACTAACGTGAATATAACTGAACATAGTTATTTTGTATTATGAAAATCCATTCACTTCTATAGACGAAATTTAAGGCCATTATCTTGTTCTCTAAGGATCAATAAGTAAACATTGTTTACGAAAGTTGACTAATTTGACACTTGAAATGGGATGAATCTGGTTAAGGAAAAAATCTAGAATGCAATTGAGGCATGGAATTTTGTCTAATAGAGATGTAAATAAATGGAATTGTTTAGTGGACCATGTAGTTTAAGCAAAGACTTTAGTTTTATCAGAAGAATAGATCAGTAACAATATTTTTCTTTAATGATTATTTGGGTTTCATTTGGTCAGATGAGAGAATTAAGTCGTCTTATGTTTGCTGTTGCATCTGGTTTTAGGGTTTGTGTAAATAAAAATTGCTTCAATTTCTTTTATTCTATTCCTAACATGTGTATATCTTGCGTTTTTTCATCATGCGTGGTAGTTTATTTCCAACAAGGGATTGAGTTTAACTGACGGAAGTTTAATGTCACATGTACTTAAAGATCCTGCTGTGTCAAACGCAAAGAAACACGTGACAGACGTTTAAAGATTAAATTAATTGATGAACAGATTTAACTACTTTGAGAGATTAACGGCTGAATGATTGATGACAAAGAGATTGAAGGTTAAAAATTTAGTCTTTAAAACACAATAAAATTACATTTAATAAAATTAGATTAAATGATGGAAAAACGAAAATTAAACGGCTAATTAAGGGATATTCATCAGAAATCTCCTCTTGATCTTTTCGTGGTCTGTATATAAACTGAATTTTTTTAAATGCTTCTGGGAGGTATGCACCGAGGTAGTACTTCGCGATCGGCCCGGAGACAAATTATGCATTCGAAAAATGCCAGAGCCAGACTCGAAGTTTCAACAAATGCTCGAGGCAAAAACGCTAAAAAACTTCTGCAAGAATGGAATGCCTGGGCTCTCATTTCGCACTCCAGTAAACCCTTCGCTAGTAAATGCGCAGTATGTGGCGGTATCCTGGAAGCTACCCTGCATTTGACCTTCGTTTTTTTTCAGTAACAAACGGAACTTCGTAGCATAAGCCGATTGTAGTCGTAAATCGCTTGTTACACAAAAAGAGCATAACGGCAGCAAGATGAAACGTTCCACTGGCATAAACAACCAATTTACTGACACAGTGAACGGGGCTCAATTTCGTTTCCTTCAGACGGCTTCATTCCGAATGGAAAGCGAAATTGACTTTTGGTTAAATTTTCAAACAAAAATTCTACTGAAAGGGAATTATAACACCTACGTCAGTTTATTACTTGAATTCGATATAATCCACAGCAGAGCGATACATGAAAATCAGATGACGACGCTTGGCTTTATGATTCAAGGACCTATCATGATCAAGCTGTGCCAAACACGAGATGACATTAACAAGGTGACACACACATGCTGGTTGGGAATCGAAACCGTGGCCTCCTCAGCACCGTATAGCCAGTCACAGGTGCCATTGAAGTAGCACAAGAACATCAAAACCGCTCGTTGGTTAATATAAATTTAATGGCACAAGTTACATGTAAACGCTATGTCGTGCCGAAAACAGGAACCACCAAAATCTTTTCGAAGTTGCAAACGTTTTTGTTCTTGGATGTCGTTCTTTAAGTAGGGCTTTGCGTACCAGAATGACGCTAGACACAGCTTTGAATTTGGGCTTGTTGCAACCGCAAGGCATACACAATCTCGTTAAAAATTAAGGCAATTTTGAGACGATTGTGGTACCCGAGAATTTCTATTCATTATAAAAACTTGAATGTGTCGAGTTTTATGCATTCTAACTAGCTTACCTCTGTAGTTAGTTGGTTGGTTACAATTTAATGGCACATAGACTTGTAAAGACCATGCTGTGGCAAACGTAAGGTGAAGACTAAATACTAAATGGCTAGGCCACCACGCGATCCCTCTTGCTAATTTAAACAAGTGAGTCCCCCAGAGGGTACTGGTTAATTCGTTTTAGTTTAATGGCATAAGAGACTTGAAATGGGCAAACAGTGCCACGAACATATGAGTGAAGTTAGACCGAGATTTTAACACCGCTATTTTATAACGTTTGCTAGATTATTTTTTTAACATTCGGCAATCAAAATATTGATTTACAAGAAATATAAATATGTAGCATATTTTGTGCGCAATACCTGGGATAGTAGGTGCTGGTTGGTTGTTGGATGTGTAATGGTACCAAACCTGAAGTCAATGTGTCATGGGTAAACTTAAAACCGTTAGTGCGTAATATGGGTTGGTCGGTTGGTGAATACAATTTCATGGCACAAGAACCTATAAAATTATACTTCGCCGAACGCGAGGCAAGTGAAACTTAAAATGGAGAATGTAACTACGTATTATTGCTAGTAGTTCATGTATAAAGTGACAGTGCAAAAGTTTGCATGTTGCTTGCTGTATGTCAATATAGTCTTAGTATTAAGATGACGAAGTATTAAACGAAGTAATATGCTTTATCATGTCGTAGGATATAACTGTATAAAATTGGTCTTAAGTAGAAAAATTGTCTTTCCTTATTTCACTTCTACGAGGGCTCGGAAAACGCAAAATCATTTATGTGCCTCCGCCAGTAGTTGAACTCTGATCTTTCGTTTTGTACACAAACGACATCACCACTAGCCCATAAAAGGCACAAATCAGATTTTCAATCGCTTATCACGGCAAATCGGTCTTGTTGCCGTCCGTTCCACACTGCAGTGAACTACAAACGCGGAGTTATTAGTTTCAGGTAAGCCCTGAAATTGATTCAGATCCAATGGCCGGCATGAAAACAGATTTGCTTCGATAAGTGATTGCAAAATCTGATGCTAGTGGCTCTGTAGGCTAGTGGTTATGTCGCGCGTGTACTAAACGAAAGACCAGAGTTTAACTCCCAGCAAAGGTACAAATTTAACATTTTCAAAGCGCTCGCAGCAGCGGAATATGAAAAGAAAATTTGGGTGAGTTGTCGAAAATCTAGGATATGAATACAGTGGCCATACGTCCCGATTTTAGCGGGAAAGACCCGATTTCTGACCCCATGTCCCGCCACACCCAAAGTATTCCATAACGCCCCGCGTTTATGTTATCTGGATTTTCTTCTTTAAACAGATTTCCAAACATTTCAATTTTCTTTCATCCCGAGTGCTTTTTTTTTTCTTCTAGCAACATTGTTCTGCATTCAGTACGACAATAACAGAATATAAGAAGTACTCTCTTATTGTCTTAGCCTTTCTTTACGAAGTCAACGAACACTTGGCAATCTTTGACTAACGCGGGTGGGGGTAGAGTAGTGTTTATCTTGTGAACCACGTGAATTCTTTTCCAGGCTATATCTTCCGCCGTAAAAAGTCAAAACATACCTAGCTCAATTATTAACCAGTACGTTTTGATTGCTTGGCACTAACGATCCAATT
>JJRW01S0016026.1:30744-40808 GCA_001188405.1 Loxosceles reclusa
TTTATGATTAATTTTATAAACCTGTTCTGAGCTATCTGTGCGTATGTGTGAATCCTCCTTAAGTTACCATATGAAGTATTCAACCAGAGCAGAATACACACGCAGTAATTGATGTGAGGTGCTTCCATTGAATGGTGTAACATAATACGGACACGATTAAGGATTACCGTTAGCGGGAGCCAAAATGTAGATTTCGGCTTGATATTCAAGATGGCCGTAATTCAAATCAGGTACTTCAAATTCCTCACTCCTCTAACAGATGTTGTATTCTTCGGAAGACTTTTCGTTTAAGATAAGTAGAAAGCACCTCTTTTGTATTTCCTGTGTCCTGTATACTTAAGCACTTTCCCGTTTGTAAATTATTGGTTATAGTACTAATATCTTAAAAAGCCACTAGTACTTCACATATTTTATTCGCAACTTGTTCCAGTATGCTAACATTCTTTTTACATTGTAGGCACCGATATTTTCTGGACAAGACATCTAAAATACATTTGTTTGCACCGGTTCATAAAGTAAACACAGGTATAATGAGAGCATTGCATTGGCTAAAAGACAAATTAAAAGAAGGTTGTGATCTATAGAACATTTTGTGGTTTATGTCTAATATTTGAATGAATTTCTTTAAGACAGCTGTACTCATTTCTAATTAAATTCCTGAAATAACATATTTCAGAATAGCTTACCTCTTTGTTCACACAACTATTTCAAACTTTATGCCGGCGTATGATGTGTGTTTAGAATATGTGTTACAGTGAAAGACATATCTGGCAAATGTCGTTATTCTCTGGTGAATGCCAGCATTCACATACTCGCTTGGTGTATGTACGAAATATTAGCTAAACATTATTTCTCACTTACGCCAGAAAATGTCGACACTTAGCATGCACTAATGGTGAATCTTGAATAGGAAGATTTAAATATTTTTAAGAGACGAATAAGGAGAAATATGTCAAAATAGGAGAAAGCTTAAGGTGCACCTGACATACGTAAATAAACTGTTGAACTTAAAACGAACAATACATTCTAAATCAGAAAAGGAAATACCAAAAATAAACTTACACATAAATGAACACGCAGAGACTTCTGGGTCAGAGTGCCGCGCCATTTGGAGATCTCGGTTCCAACGTTTCGACGTGATTGCACTCTTCAGGGAACTGAAGGTGAAACGACAAACTGGGTGTTGATTAGAGTATTTATACCTACAATCTGGGAATTACCCAGAATTTCTGGGAATACCCAGATTTCCTACGATTTCCCAGAATTCCATAAACTCCCGGGAAATTTCTAAATTTATGGAAAACCCCTTATTATGGTGTGAAAAGAACTGGTTCTCATATGTTGGATAGCTTCATCCCATCTTCTCTATTGAAATTCTTTGGGTGTTTTAGAATATATATCACCTCTTGAACCAACCTGTGGGACAATCGGTTACTTTTTCTAAGTAACGTACTCTGTTGAAGACCCAGCTTGTCATTTCACCTTCAGTTCTCTGAAGATGACTGCAATCACGTCGAAATAGAGATCTCCAAATGACGCGGTACTCTGACCCAGAAGTCTCTATGTGTGTTGATGACTCTGGCCGCGGAAAGCCTTCGAAGTTTAATTAAAAACCTCTATGGGGAGGATGTTTTTCCTCGGACAAGATCCTTGGATAAACTGAAGCGAAAACAGTCTGCCTGCTGAACAAAATTGGGAATTTCCCAGGAGTTTATGGAATTCGGGAAAATCGTAGGAAATCTGGGTATTGCCAGTAATTCTGGGTAATCCCAGATTGTAGGTATAAATACTCTCTCTGTTGAAGACCCAGCTCGTCATTTCACCTTCAGTTCCCTGAAGATGTGTGCAATTACGTCGAAACGTTGGAACCAAGATCTTCAAATGACGCGGCGCTCTGACCCAGAAGTCTATGTGTGTTAATGACTCTGGTCGCGAAAGCCTTCGAAGTTTACACATAAATGATGCGATTAACGTTACACAATCTTATTTATTGCAGCAACTTAAAGTAACGCTTACTTAACAACGTAAGGGGTAGTGGATGATCTACAGCTTCACGGATGACTCCTTAAGTCCTTTGTATCACGTAATAATGTGGCAGTTTGGAGACTTGTGTACATAATCAGGAACAAGACATGATGGTTGTTTTTTTTAATGGCTCAAGGGCCTATTCAAATCATGCTGTGCCAGACACGAACATGAACACGATGAAGACAAACACACTTATGCCGACCGAGACTGAAATCCGAGCTCCCACAGCACCGTCACCGATGCCAGTGGAGTGTGGCGACAAGACTAAATAAACAAAATGAAGTGGCGGGACCAGTCCATGCCTCACAAACCGAAAGCTACTTCAAAGAAAAAGCGAAAACTAAAGCTCGTGATAAAGGCGGAAACAGGAATCTTCCAAACAATAAAATCAGATGACAGTGCTAAAACTGCAAGAAGGTCTAAAATATGTAAAGTGATAATTCTCAGACAAAACGATCTGTGAGTAAGTGCTGGACAATCGACAAGCAGCGAGATTAAATGCCGTGCGAGCAGGACGATAACTCCTCGTCACACAAAAGAAAACCATGCCGTGATGCGGGGGCGCTCAATCCGCAAACGTGCGAATAACACTTCTGGGCGGGAGCAACGAGAAATGCAGTGCCAGTCCGCAATCTGTGTCCCCCCCCCCATAGCCAAGGAACACTCAGACGGGCTCGAATAACGGGTTTCCAGACAGATGAGACGACGGGCATTAGCAGATTACCAGCAGATAAGTTCGCAGCACGGCCTGCCGTTTTGTTCCCATGAATGCTGACGTGGCCCGGTCGGTTGAATTTTAATGGCACACGGGCCTATGAAGGACATGCTGTGCCATACACAAGGTAATTACGGAACACTATGACTGTCACTTCGGGGGGCGGGAACGCCACGTCACTCTCCGTACTCTCCAAAATGTGAGCCCCTGAGGGGCCGAAGTAGCCCGGAATGCAGCAAATTTTGATATCAAGTACGCCAGTCGCGCAAAGTAACAAGGACGTCAGACAACACAAGGAGAGTTGCAAAGAAACGAAAGGGTGCAAAGCACTGAGTGAGTCTGAGTACTCACAAGATCACAACAGAGAAAGACGCGACAAATGGGAGGGGCTGAAGCCTCTGCCCTGGTGTCACACAAACCATAACACTCTGTGCAATGTCCTTCAGAACCAATCAGAGCTCACTCAGTAACGAACGCATCCGAAGACTGAAAATAGGAACGCAAGACAGTCGTACAGTATGCACAGCGTCTGGTTCAATCACCCGGCGCCGTAAGGGATGTGCCCGTTGAGACTGCAACTTTGGTATTTCACAATGGATTAGTTGCTGATGACGGAGCTCTTAACCAGAGAAGTCCAGAAGGAACCAGTGCACAAACCGAGTGCCTCGTGAAGCAACGGATCAAGCAACTTCAAACGAGATGGTCGAGCGGAACCACACAACTCAAATAATCCAGCATAGAGCGGATGAGCGATCGATACAGGCACATGAGCGAGACACGGTCTCCCAAGGGATAGGCAATAACTTGACGTTCAGCACCTTAGTATATTTCAATTTCGAATGTCGAAGATAGGCCTCGAAAGCGAGGGATCGTCTCTGGATTAGGCATGGCGTGAATCCCCAGCAGAACAGGGTATCATTTCCCCCAAGCACACAAGTTTTGCAAAGTAATAAGGATGCTCGATAGCGGTGTGTTGTACGCTGCAATGAGACAAGAACCTGCAAGACATCGAAAGTCGGAGTCCAATACCGCAGAAGAAAATTACGTCAAATGTCTTCCAAGACGAAGGAGATTGAATGAAGTTTCACCTTGAAAATTGATCGCTGTACTGAAAAAGTGATCCCAAAGTAAAACATCGCAGAAGCACACCGTTGCAGACCCAACGTGCGCATCAAAACTTCCAATCTCCGAAGATGCTGAAAATACTAAGCACGATGGGCTATAAGTTATATATAATGATTTGACTGGTTGTTTGAAAAATAATGGCCCGAGAGTCTGGGAGACCATGCTGTGTCACACTAAATGGCTCAGGCACGACACTCCCCTACTCACTAAAAACGTGAGTGGGTTGCACATACCGATTTTATTGGTTACTTGAAGTTTAATGACAGAAAGGCCTCTAAAAGACCATGCTTTGCAAAACACAAGATCACTATATGGGTCGGACACGCCACGTCACTCCCTATGCTCTGAAAAAAAAAAAAAAGACTATACTAAACGCTAGGTACCATGCTTGAACACTGTCACACGTCGAAACAAAACTTTTCGCCATGATGCTGCATACACACTTCGCGCAATGTCAAGAGAGTCCCAGTTCACTCGGTAAAGAACGCATGCGAAGACAAGGTAGGAACAATAAAAAGACGCACATGCTCAAGCACGATGCCCCCAATGGATGTGCTGTTTGAGCAGGTTGGTTAGTTATTAGAGGTTTAATGGCACAAAACATCAAAGAACATTCAACTAAACACATGCAAAAGAAACAAGCACAAAAGGAACCAGGTGATTGAAGTATAAGATACAGATGACTGACAGTAAAAAAAAACTTATAAAACATGATGAAACCAGCTCATCATGCATTGGGAAAAATCAAAACAAAAGTTAAAGTTCGGGAAATAAATAGCAAGAAATCAAAGATTGCTGCAAAATAGCAAAAATCAGATGGTGCTAGAATGGTGTGAAGGTCTGAAATATGAGAAATAAAAATCTGAACACGAAGTGACTTAAAAGCAGGACAGTCAATGAAAATGTGTATAATGGACAAAACTGATTCGCAGATGGAACATATAGATGGTTCCTCGCTACGCAAAAGAAAACCATGCGTCAGACGAGTGTGTCCAATGCGAAGCCGAGTGAGTAACACGCCGTCCCGTCGGGAAAGGTAAGAAGTGCACGGCCAACCCGCAAGTACAGATTGGATGGCACGTAGCTTGTTCGCGGTCTTCGTGCCCCAGAAATCTTGCCAGCGATCATGGAGACGTGCTCGAAGAACGGATTTCCAGTCGAAGAACGGAACTGGCATGCGCAGGTTGGTTGGTTGTTGAGTGTTTAATGGCACAAAACCTGAAAAGGTCATTCTGTGCCAAGCGAAGGAAAAACAAAAGATAAAAACGTAGGGTGATGCAACCAGCACATCAGTCGGTTACAAAACTACAGGGAACACAAATCTAAATCTCGTGATACAAATGAACAGAAAATAAATGCCGTAAAAGGTTAAAATAAAATGTTAAAATTGTAGCGAGGTCTAAAACACCAGAAAGAAACTGGCGACGAAGAGACGTAAAAACTGGACAATCAAAAATGTGATGAACAGTGAGAACTGAATGACAGTGAGAACAGAAATGTTGCTCCTCTCCACGCAAAAGGAAGCCATGTGTCAAGCGTGTGTGTCCAATGCGAAGCCGAGTTAGCAACACGTCCTCTCGACGATTAAAATGAGAAGTGCACGGCCAGTCCGAAACTACAGGTTGGACAGCATACAGCTTGTTCCTAGTCTGTGTCCCAGAAATCTTGCCAGCGAACATGGAGACGGGTTCGAACAACGGGATTCCAGTCGGTGAATGGAAGGGGCATACGCAGATAACCCGCAGAAGACTTCGCGGCACGGTCTGCAGCCTCGTTCCCAAGAATACCGACGTGACGCGGAATCCACAAAAAGCAGATATCAAAGGCACTAAGACTCAATTCACGCAAAGTAACAACGATGTTGGATAGCACGGGATGAGTCGGATGCTGCAGAGAAACAAGAGCCTCGAAAGCACTGGGTGAGTAGGAGTAAATACAAGACTTGAACAAAGAGCAACAACGAATGTGTTTCAACGCCAAGGAGATGGAATGAAGTTCGACAGTGTAAATCGAAGCCTGTGCAGGAAGACTGTCAGTAAGTGTAACGGTACAGCATACCATACGGGCCCGTCTGATTTCGACCCATCAGTCATGTTGGAAATACGCTGCTCGATGTGCAAGGTGGTACTGCACCTATTGAGCGTGGAGTGCTACATTTGGCAAACAGGCACAGGTCGAAGCATACAGATGGCTGAAATTTCTCCCAAGGGACAATAGAAACCACAACACTATGCAATGTTAGAAAGAGGCAAACCAAACTCACTTAGTAAATGGCGCATCCTAATGCCGAAAGTAGAAATACAAGACGGCCGTGCATCAAAATGACGTGCAAAGGTGGGTTCAAATACCCAGCGCCGTAAAGTATGCGCACGCTGAAACTGCAGCTTTGTGAAGCAGCGTAAGCTCAGCATCTCGAGACGGAGGTGGAGCGATGGTTCATGAGCCGCGACGTACGAACTCTGTACCTATGTCCCGAAAGCACTAGAGCACAGACGTAGTGCCTGGTGAGCCCCCTGATCGAGCATCTTTAAACGAGACGGTCGGGCAGAACCACAGACAGCAGAAGCATAGTCCATCTTGGAGCGGATGAACGACCGATACAGGCGCAAGAGGGAGACACTGTCTGCATCCGAAGAGGTAGATGACAATGCCTTGATGTTTCACGCTGAAGGCGAAATGGAAGCCCTCGATAGCCGCGTGTGGACCGCTAACCCCGAGGAAAGATATATGTAGTGGAACATTCACACACACGTAACAGGAACACACCTAACAATAACAATCAAAACAGGCATAAGAACCAAAAAGTGAACGTGAAAGAACAAATGTTATTCAACCAAAGGCACACAAACTGAACTAAACGAAATGTTTGGACAAGTGACAGCACAGAAACATAATTGGCAGCGAAGGAAGAACAAAACGTTAACCCGTGCCTCAGGCACTTTGGGGACGCCACGTACTCCCCATGCCCGCCAAAAAAGTAGGTCCCTGAGGGGGCTCGTTGAGACAAATTTCGCGTAATACCAAATATTCAGGACTTGAATTCAAGGGAGTCATGAGAATCCACATACAAGCGCTGAACTGGAGAAATCTGGAAATCCCGTGCATGATGAACGGGATCCAGAAACAGGCGAGCGAAACGAGTAGGCATATGCAGAACAATCGTAATCTAGGTTGGAACGGATGGATGACCAATACATTGCGAGTTACGATCTGCTCCCCCCCCCCCTAAAAAAAAAGCCGATGACAAAAGCTTTATGTTCATCGCCTTCGTTATATTTCCGTCTAATTGATAATTGACTTCGAAAGTGAGTTGTCCGTCGAAGATAACACAAAGGCAACTGGTCTCTGAAGCAACCGTAATCGCATTTGATACTGAAACAAGGCTCAGATCTGGACGTAAACCTCCTATAGGATGAAAATGCACGTACGTTTTGCCAGTGAGAAGAGTAACCAGTTTTTACCCGCCTAATGATTGGTTGTTTGAATTAGGACGTAATTGCACAAGGACCTTAAAAGCCATGTTGTGCAAAACACAAGTACGAAACACTAAATGGCTCGGGCACCTCACGTCACTCCCCGTACTCCGCAAAAGGTAAAGCCCCTGAGGGGCACCCGCACAACGAAGTAGCCAGTTCAAAATCTGCAGTGTACTCTAGAAAGGCGCATGCTCAGCTTGTTCGTTAATTGGGATCTAAAGACCATGCTCTGCCAGACAACGTAATGGAACAGGCTTTGGCACCTTGGAGATGCCACCACACACGTCACTCCCCATACTCAAAAAAAAAGGCAAATCCCTGAGGGGGGCGCATTTTCACAGAACTGTACGGTATCTGTTGTCTTGGAAAAAGCACTAAATTTCCGGAAGTGACAAAACAACTTTGATTAACAACGTAGCACTTAAAATTGCTCCTTGGAAGACGGCTTCCTGGAACGAAGGACATGAAAGAGTCGCTCCTACAGACATGGAAAGTGCGATCAACCAACATGTTTTAAATTAAAACCGTTCATATCAAACAAGACAGACACCAACGTGCGCGATAAATAAACGCGTCCTGGAAAAACGTCTTTAAAGCCAGCAACTGTAGACTAAAGCCGCCGGAAACCACATATGGAATGGGGTTGGTTGGTTAGTGGCACAAAATCTGAAAGGCCATTCTGTGCCAAACAAGAGATAAAGGAAGATGGCGAAACAAAAAACCATGCTAAAGAAGTGAGCATAAAAAAAAAAAACAGATGACGTACAGGACAACGAAAAGTGTAAAACAGGGTGATGAGACCAGCTCATCACAAAGTTAAAATTCAATAAATACAAAAGTTAAATTTCATGCAAGAAATTGCACGAAAGCAAAAAATCGCTGTAAACGCAGCGAGTTAAAACAGGACAGTCAAATGAAAATGTGAATTGACACAACTGAATGGCAGATGGCACACGTAGGTGGGTCCTCCCCACGCAAAAAGAAGCCATATGTCGAGCGTGTGACCAATGCGAAGCCGAGGGAGCAACACGTCCGTATGGAACTGGGAAAGACCTAATTGAACTCGAGAAAACCTCAACTGAAGCGTTCACCATCCGTTCCACGAAATGCAGATTTTGCAAAAGGCAGCATAACAGGTAAACAGATGGAAACTCTGCTACCAAAACCTGTTTAACAACCGGAAGACGCAGAGTGAGGAAACATTGTATTGTGGACAATATCAGAACCCAAACGATGGAATCTTCAGTACGAAACAAGTCGCTTTCAGTAAGAAATGCGAGTGGCGAATTATACCATCCACTAAAAAGGAAATTTCAGAACTATCCGCAGTGGATTTGAATGTGCCGAACTGTGGGCTGTAGTTGGTATTGCTCGAAAGCTGAGGGAACGAAGCCGAAGTACCCACTTCATGTGCGGCAATATAATTCAGTGATCGAGCAACTCCAATGCGTACGGTGTCCGTTAAAATCTCCAAACAGGAACTCCGATTGTCCCAAGCTATCGATTACACAAGAGAACTAGTCGAGTAGCGACTATTCGTTCTATTTTACCATTCACGATAAAAACGAAAACTATGTAGCGGTATAGGTATTTCAAAATATCCATGCGATTTATATACTTGAAATATGATCATCGAAATTTGAAATTATAGTTAAAAAATAGTCCATACTTGAAATATTTAAGCTATTTGAAATTACTCAGAAAAAATTGTTTCGCACACCATGAAATTTTAATCTTTTATTTCATAAAAATTCAACGTTTACATAAATTGTAACAATTCACAATATCACTCGATATATGCAAATTAAACATCTGGAATAAATAACCTGACTTAACGGATAACATTCAATAAATTACATAACCACCATTTCAATTGATTCTCGATTATCCCAGGATAATTATGATTGCGATTTATGGCTCAAGAACCGAATAACATCATGCTGTAGCAAACACGAGATGAATATGAACAACGTAAAGACAGACACACCCATCACTACAGGGACTCGAACCGGTACGATTGCACCAATGGAATGGCTCAATTTCCCAGGAAATTAACCATCATAATACAAGTTTAAATACATTTACAAAATAAGTAAATAACAAGTTTAGCAATGGTACCAAGGAAGTCTTACAGAACCAAACACGAACCAGATGGTTTTTCTAAAAAATGTTAAAGGAACAATTCTTTCACTTTATAATTGGTAGAATGAGTGTTCACCATTTTCTAGCGTACTTTGGTAGGCGTTCGGTAAAAATTGAGCAATATGAAGGTAAAACACGATGTCTTTCGTCAACATTTTTTCACTTCGCCTTGGAAAAAATCATTTTAAAGAGAAAATTACTTGTAAGACTTGTGAAGCGAGGTTTCAAGTTACTTCTATTGCAGAGTTAAAAATTTAAACAAAAACTTAATTTCTACATAAAATGTAGAAAATAAATATATGTCACCATAGCCTTTTACTAGTTAAAGTTTTCCACTAACACACTTACATATATTGGAATGATTTCTTCAAGTTAACCACGTTCTTTTGTCATATGTTTTTCACTTTTAATTATACAATTCCACCTCTCTCTTATTATAGATTTTTCACATACTATTCAATAATCGCATGCTAGTTTCATTCCATGTCATATTATCACCATACTAATTTAATTTACTTGACATTTAAGTACTCATTTAACATACTTTAAACAGCTACCCTATTAAGATGTATTAAAAG
>JJRW01S0016090.1:21384-32769 GCA_001188405.1 Loxosceles reclusa
TCCATAAAAGATGCATTTTTTAATACACCTATATATATGTGCGCACCCACACGTTAACAGAACAGAGTATTAGTATACCTGCCTAGTATCGGGTAGAATTTTGCCTGAATCGCAGCATCCAACCGGCAAAGACTGAATGAGATGCCAAACCGCAATGGAAGGTATAGTTGCCTAAGATGCGTAGATAATGAAGAGACTAACTGATGGTTGGTACTCATCAATATCCCTCTACAAGTGGTCCCATAAATGTTCAATGGGGGCGTTGATGTCTGGTGAGCAAGGGTCCCATGCGAGTGTTGAAACCCGTACTTTCCTCGTCCATCCATTCGGTCATATGCCGGCATTTATGAGGTGGCACTGTAAGACAGACCACAGAAAAAATATTCAGATGAGTGGCGAGACTGTGCATAGGTAGAGTCTTTGGCGGACGTCTACACGGGTACCAGGGAACCCAATTTGGTCCAAGTGAAGACATCCCCTCTCCCAAACAGAGACACCGCTTATACCACCCGGCGTAACTTGGCATGGTGAGTGCACAGTTTCATGTAGTTTACGCCATCAGCAAGATAGAGGGTGAAATGCGACTTATTTGACGGTTTTTCATTCCTATACAGAGCACGTTCGGTGGGCCTTTGCAAACACCAGTTGTGTTTTGCGGAGATGGGTTGTTATATGTTGTTGAGGTAAACTGGTCGCGCCGGCTGTTAATCCCCAAATCTGTCATGCTCCTAAGAATGATCCTTTTGCACACAGACACTGGTTTTCTTCTGACGTTATTTTCAGAAGAGTAACGATGCGAGCCAGTCGATGGCGTCGCCGTTCATTCACTGTATATTTCCTTCCACGTGTCGCGCAATTACTGCCGATTTTCATGGAGTCTTGTCCCAAAAGTGTCATCGTTGCGGAAATAGGGCATCCCTGGTCTTCCTTAGTTTCTACCATTTGTCCTCTATCAAATGTCTTCTAACAAACTCACTTAAATCTTTAGCTCACTTATTATTTCATGCTGCCTATCACCCGATGTGTGCACTATTCAACTATTTGGAGACGCGTGAAAGCAGGTTCGTAGCTGTTCCATTGCTGCTGTCCTAGTTATTGACGTATTTTGCGCGAAGAGTACGCCATATTTTGTTCTGTCAGTGTACATAAAGGTAATTCCTTCCTTTCACGGTTTGGTTCTAATTGTAGTTCAACTCATAAATCACTATGACATCTTGTAAAATGACATTCTAGTGACTTGTAAAATTGAACGAGTGCAGAATTTTCCCTATTTTAATAAGGAGATGGAAATAGTTGAGCTTGAAGGACCTCCCGCACCTTATTTCGAGTTGCCGTTTAGACACGCCAGGCGAAAACACCTTACGCTCGTATGTTTTCCTACGAATTCTATTTTCTGACAAGAGGAAAATAAAGAAAATTACTGTAGAAATTCAGATAAACGTGTACCGAACATTTTTAATAGTGTCACGTTTTTAAATAGTATTTGGAGTGATGAAATAGCAGGAGGAACGATAATTGTTACATAAATGTGTTTTGGAAAGATTGGGCAAAGCAAACGTAATGCAAAGCCACAGAGCAACGTGAAATGTTTGTTAATTTCTCATCACCTCAATATTAGATTTTACAAGGGATAGTCGTCTTTAGTTGTCTTAGTTCTGTCAACTGTCTCGTATTTCAATAGCATTTCTGAGTCCTTGTTTTTAAGGTGTTAATAAAGTCTTTCACAACCGTCTTAATCTCAGTACTTCTATCATACTGTCAACTCTCAATGGGATATTCCAGGTCCCATTGAGGCAGTGACAATTGGATTTTCAGGAAAGTATGATCCAGAGGCTTGGTTTCGCTGAAGTAACTTCATTTAATTTCCTTTTATTTTTTTATGCTTCTTTACTTATTCGTGAAATTGTTTCACTTTGTGTGTTTTTTTTAAATAAATGCTTCTCGAAGATGTTGAGAAATTTATTTTTTCTGTTCAGAGGCGAAGAATTTTACAGAAGCGTTCCTTTATTTCTTGTGTATATTTGTTTGCAGTGACGAGGGAAACTTTGTTACCTAATTTGGACGGCGGGGAGGGTCTCCGCGGTTTTCTGGATCTTTGACGCTGTCCCCCGTGATGGGCTTTTGCCTGTTGTCCACTTTAAAGTTTGTAATTTGTATGTAACTGGCTGAAGATTAATTATACAATACAGCAGAAAATTTCATCTCATATTGCAGCAGCGAAATTTATTAGGTGATAAGTAGTATAAGTGTTTGATTTGCAAATGCCAATAGTAACTTGTCAACAACTGCAGATCTTCAGTAGAAGAGGAACGTGTGACAGGGACAGCGTGCCACTAACTGGAACCCCTTGGTTTTTCAAACTGGTGCTTACACAATGCGCTTAAAAAGTATGCTCAGCAGCGGGCAGCTAATATAGGGTCCTTAACCTGTACTCCCATTCACCGACTGGAATCCCGTCGTTTGAGTCTGTCTCCATGCTCGCTGGCAAGAGTTTTGGGACACACAGACTGCGAACAAGCTGCATGCCATACAACTAGTCGTAGCGGACCGGCCGTGCACTTCTCACCTTTCTCGACGGGCGGACGTACTACTGACTCGGCTCCGCATTTGGACACACTCGTCTCACGCATGGTTTTCTTTTACGAGGGGAGGAGCTACCTACGTGTGCTTCTTGCCATTCAGTTCTCAGCGTTCATCACATTTTTATTGTCTGTCCTGCGTTTACTTTTCTACGTGTTCGTCTTTTTACGTCACCGGTTTTAACTCTACGTACTCTTTTAGTACCGTCTGATTTTACTCTTTTATGGCAATTTTTAACCTCATTGCATTTTTATACTGAACTTTAGTTTTTTATATTCATTGCTTTTATCTTTCCGTGAGGTGTTGGTCTGATCAGCCTTACTCTTCATTCGTTTTTACACTGGTCTTTTGTTCATGTACACCCATCACAATTTTACAGACGGCCCCACAATCACGCCTCACGAAGTGCTTCTGGATTGGCCCCAAAGCTGAAGATCAGTCACGTAATTTACACTCATGAACATGGGTTGGTGCAGCGTGCCCTTCTTTGGGAGCTGTGCCTTACACTGGTAAACGTAAGACTTTTCTTCAGCTCGTTTGTTTCCGTTTGTTTTGTTTTTCTGTTTTTATCTTACATTTGGCACAGAATGGCCTTTCAGGTTTGTGCCATTAAACCTCCAACAACCAACCAACCTTGATCTGTATTCCAGGTCGTCACACCTTTCCTCACTTTCCAGTGGGAAAAGGCGTAACATTCGTGCTGAACGCTGGACCTGACTTCTCACGGTTTGCGGGTTCTCAGAGGTATTTGCCTCGATCGTTATGAACTTCGCCTCTCGACGATGATGAGACGATTGTCATAGGTGAGTTGGTAGGATGGCCTCCCTACCTTAGCCGCAGGGTAATTTGTCACATCGCCGTGGATGATTTCGGAAAGGGCATGATGTACCACGCCCCTGATTTATTAAAATAATATTTTTTTCTCCATTTTATCACACTTTAGGTATGTTAGTCACATTCGTTTCTATGCATTTGTCACCCTCTTTTGTCACAAACCGTCTGAGTTTCTGATGAATGAAGTCGCTGCAGTGTTCCATCAACCCATTTCCGCTGTTGAATCAAGGCAGGATACTAAGACTACAGGCAATAGTTGTGGAAGGGAAGACTAGGACGGGCAGCGAAGCCTCGTACGTGGGTGCCATTGTGTGATGGTCTGCAGTGAAAGAAGAACTCGCGAAGAGGACAACGTAGCTAAAACTGACCCCGCCCCAATTCCGCAGTCTTTTCTGTCCGATGCTTAGCTAATGCACTAAAGATGTACGCCCAGTCACCTACTTTCACAGCTCTAAAAAGTAAAACAAGTGAAGTAACTCAAAAAATCACAAAACTGCATAACTAGAGCTCGTTATGCAACTGGGAAAATATCAGCTTGAAGCAGAGATTAACTCTTTTGAGCTAAATGCTTAGAAATGTGCAAGTTGTGCGCGCGTCAGTGAATCAGTGAAGGAGGGGGGGGGGGGTCACAGAACTAGAATTCGATGAAATACGTGGCATAAAACGGCAACGAAGCACCTTGTAGAAATCTCCCGAGCCATTTCGAAGGCTTTACAGAGAAAAAAAAAAGCCTTTAACATGCATTATGTATTACTTTTTCTAAAGGTTTGACGCTAATCTACCACCAGATAAAGAGCTTGAAAAGTGAAGCTCGTGCCTAATTTAAAGATTTTTACCGAAATTAAATCTCTGGCTAGGAAATGCCCCAGCGAAGTTCTTTGGAAGTTCTTTGATTAATTTCCTTCAAAATAAAATTTTATTTTGAGCAGAGCTGCCTCTTGGTAGAAGAAGCTCAAGCTGACCAAAAAACGTCGGGTGCTGGCTAAAAGAACGAGGGTGGGATGAATCTAGAATAGAATGAAGAGCAAAAGTTCAAATACAATAAAATTTGCGACTTTGTTTTTCATTTCTTTCTTGCGGCTCCATCGTAATGAGTTAAAGCGAACGACGGTCGAGCTACAATGAGTTATGAAAGAGAATCGCAGGAAATCTGAGAAACGGCTGCAAGAAGATGGCGAAGAATTGAAAATGCGGAAAAAAAGAGTATAAAGAAATTTGTTTATTGAGATGAACAAACGGACCTTTTTATAACCGGAAAAAACATTAGAGCCTAATGTTTTATGCTAGAAGTGAAGGAGGGCTTCATATTAAGAGCCTTTACTGAAAACTGAAATTCTGATAGCTATTATTAAAAAGGAAACAAAACGTTTTTGTGTTTTACGAAACGATGCCGAGAGAGCAACTGCATTCATGTGTGAAATTACAAGAATTCTGAAATTTTTGCGACGCGATATAGTGATAAATTCACATAGAAAAAGTGTATTCCTCTTAATTTAAACCAGTAATAAATTTTTGAAAGAATTTCTACGACTTACTTATATTGAATGTAATCCGCTGATGAACAAATAAGGTAAAGGAGCCTAAAATGTCGATTTTATTTCTGGCTTTAATTCTGATTCACTTGAGTACAAATACACGTTCAACATATATAATTGCAACGATAATAACGATTATCAAATAATAAACGATTACAAAATGCGAAAATCTAAATGCAAAAACTACTCATGTTTATGAAGATCACAACACCGTGAATGAATCATGAGAATAAAATAAAATGTACAGGAACTGCAAAACTGGGTAGGACATGCAAATGGTTAGAATTTCAGTGATCGCAAATATACATGGGCTGAACAGCGCCCTCTGAAGGGCCAAGTTAGCCGTATAAATAGAGGACTGTACAGAAGCATTAAATGTTGTGTATCGTTTGCTAGCGCAAAACGTTTGACGAGAAGTCACTGCATCGTTGATGGGAAAAAAGCGCCATATAAACAGGTTACTGAGTTTGAACCCCAGGGGACTTGTATTCTTTGCAAGCACGCGGGAGTGGCGCCCCGGGCCCCGAGCTGGGCGTTGCATTCTTCCTTTTCCTTGCCACTCCCCTTTCCTATATTCTTTTCTCTTCCCCTCTTTCCTTTCCTCTACCCTCTATCGTTTATTTTTCCTCTTTTTGATTTTTCTTTTTTTTTTCGTTTTCGTGATACCCCAAGGCTTAGTGCCCACGTAGCTATAGTCTGCATGGTGGAGGGGGTTATGGCTCCACCTTAGCGTGGCTGCATGTTTGCCGTGTGCGGCGACCCGTGTTGCTGGAAAGGGGGATCCTGGCAGTTGAGGGGAGAGGTATTGTCCCCAATACGCTGCTTTGGCCCCTGCTTCACGCTAGACGAGAGCCTTAGTCGTGGCCCGGACTGGGGCAAGCGGCTAGACGGCGGGTTCCTTTGAGTTCCCCCGGCTAGGGTCAACTGATCGGTCGGGTCGGCGGGATTAATCTTATTGTTTGGCCCGGCTGTGATGGTGTAGCTCCCAGCTAGCTCTGGCGTGCGATGCACGTCCCCTTGTTGGGCTCGGTGGTGGGTGGGGCCGCCGTGAGCCGAATATAATCTTACTATGGAAAAAAAGCAGTCAGAAACCTTCTTCGAGCGGGTCCAAGAGGGCCCGAACCCAATGTTCCGCTCCTTTATCGACAATCATTTCACCTGCGCCTACATTTCTCATCCTTCATTCATCTGAACCTGCGTTTGCCAAATTGTCGCCATTGTCGTTTCGAAAGGCATATATGCTTTAGCTGGCACACCGAAGTCGGTGAAAAAAAAAAGATCCGGCGACTTGTCGGTAGAAACGACTTCTTCTGCCCAGTTGGCTGCGCTGTTAAAATGCACGTCTTTCGCAAACCTGCCTGTTACCGTGACTCCTCACGGTACTTTGAATACCTCCCGTGGAGTTATCTCTGAGCTGGATCTCCTCCATGCCTCTGAGGAGGAGCTTCTTACAGAGCTCTCCGACCAGGGAGTTCAGGCAGTGCGACGGATTACTATGAGACGTGATGGACAGACAGTTCCCACGCGGCACGTCATTCTGACTTTCGCCAAGCCTGTGTTGCCGACGCAGATTACTGCAGGTTATCTCTCGTGTCCCGTCCGGCCGTATGTCCCCAATCCGCTGCGCTGCTTTAAATGCCAGCGGTTTGGACATGGGCAGACATCTTGCCGTGGCGTCGCGACTTGCCCTCGCTGCGGACGTTCTGCGTACGAAAATGATTGCGCTTCTTCCACCTGCTGCGTGAACTGCCAGGGGGATCACCCGGCATATTCTCGATCTTGCCCCAAGTGGCAAGCAAAGAAAAACGTTCATCAGGTCAAGGTGACACAGAACCTCTCTTATGTTGAAGCGAAAAAGCTCGTGTCGCCGGCGCCGCCCCGCGGATCTTACGCGGCGGTCACCCGAAGCTGCAACTCGCAAGAGGTGCAAACTGCGCTCACCTTTCCGCCGTCTTTTGTGCTGCCAGCTCTACCACCTCCACAGTCCTCTGAGCGGCAGAAGTTTTACGCAAAGTCTTCCTCGTCTCAGACATCATCTACTAAAGTTCCTTCAAAGTCCACTCCTGCGCCGAAATCTACTAAATTGAAACCACCGGGTTCCAAAAAGTTGCTCGCTTCTGGCGCAGTGGTTCATGGATCTGTCAAATTGTCAAACTCGTTCAGTGAGCTCTCAGCGTTAAAGGATGATTGCACGGACACAGCACCTCCTCCTGCTACTGTGAGTAAAGCTTCCTCCAAGCGGGAGGCCACCCCATGTAAGCCGCCGCCTTCTACATAGTTCCATGCCTCCTACGACTCCACAATGGAACTGTCGTGGTTGCGTGCAAACGTCGATGATTTGAAACGGTTGCTGAACACCCATTATCTTGTATGTGTTGCTCTGCAGGAAACCACGATGCGTTCGCAAATCCAGGTACAGATACGTCACTATGGTGTTTATCGCGTGGACGATGACTCGTCCGAGTCTCGGGGAGGCGTTCCCTTTTCGTTTCCCACCACGTGCTATCCATAGCTCTGACGCTTCAGACGCCTTTACAAGCTGTTGCTGTACGCATTTTTGTCGGCCATACGTTCACAGTTTGTTCCGTATATCTGCCACCGGGAGACCGAGTGGCTTTTTCCACTTTGGACGATCTGGTGCCTCAGCTTCCGCAACTGTTTCTGCTGCTTGGAGATTTTAAAGGTCATAGCACTCTTTGGGGTAGCTCCTCTACCAATGGTAGGGGTTTAGTTGTCGAGCGCTTGCTCACAGATCTCGACTTGTCCCTGCTGAATACTGGTGAGAATACGTATTTTCATGCCCCAACGCGGTGTTTCACTGCTTTAGATCTGTCTTTCTACTCTCCGTCACAATACCCTTTGTGGTCGTGGTCAGTCCTTCCGAACCCTATGGAAAGTGACCACTTTCCTATTTTGCTGTCCTCTACCACTGCTGGCGGCGAGTTTTCCAGCCTGCCGAGGTGGAAACTGGACTGTGCTGATTGGGACCGTTTTGCCACATTAGCTATGTTGACGGATGCCTTAATTGAGCCTTCGACTATTGATCAAGCAGTGGACCAAGTGACGACGTGTATTCTCCAAGCAGCTGTGTCTTCTATACCGCGCACTTCGACACGCTTACCAAGATCACCTAAACCTTGGTGGAACTACGACTGTTCTGCAGCCCAGAAAGCGCAGAAGAAGGCGTGGGACATTTTCCGCAGATACCCGACTCCGGGTAATATGGCTCGATTCCAGCGAGCTCGGGTGTTTGCCTGTAAAGTCCGCCGTCGTAGCCAACGGGAGTCATGGCGGAATTTTGTGTCTAGCATCACATCTTCCACTCGTTCTAAGGTTGTTTGGGACAAGATTCATCGTATATGTGGTCGCTACACGTCCCACCCAATTTCCTGTTTGAACACGGATGGTGGAACCGTGTCAGACATTCCCACGATTGCGAATGCCTTAGCTGAATCTTTCTCCCAGGTTTCTCGTAGTTCAAATTACAGCACATCTTTCCAGGCTGTGAAGTTCTCAGCAGAATGTGCAGAGATTTCCTTCCGGCCCTTTACACCGGTTGGCTACAACTCTCCTTTTACTTTTCTTGAGCTGCAGGCAGCTCTATCACGTTCTCCAGATTCTGCATCTGGACCAGATACAGTGCACTACGCCATGGTGCAACATTTATCTCCTGCATCTCTACGTGTTTGGCTGGAGAAGGAGTTTCCGTCCGCATGGCGTCATGCTATTGTGTTACACTTTTCGAAACCTGAGAAGAATCCCACTTCGCCTTCGAATTACCGACCCATTGCTCTGACTAGCTGCATCTGTAAGTTACTGGAACGGATGGTCAATGCACGTTTAGTGCATTTCCTGGAATCTCGTAGTGTCTTGTCTCCGTTCCAGAGTGGTTTTAGGCGGCTGCGTTCAACTACAGACAACTTGCTCGCCCTGGAGACGTCTATCCGGGAGGCGTTCGTTCGTCGTGCACATCTGGTGTCCATCTTCTTTGACCTGGAGAAAGCAAATGACCACACTTGGCGTTATGGTATTCTCCGTGACCTTCATGCTATGTGTCTTTGGGGAAACCTTCCGGTGTTTGTCCAGAACTTCTTGGCAGGTCGCACTTTCCAGGTTCGTGTAGGCACGACTCTGTCCCGTCACTTTCCTCAGGAAGAAGGCGTCCCCCAGAGCGCTATTTTAAGTGTCACGTTATTTATCAATAAACTGAATGGCATTGTGTCCACGCTTCCTCCTGGGATCCAGTGATCCATGTACGTTGACGACTTGCAGATTTCTTATAGCTCTGTGTATATGAGACTTCTCGAGCGACGATTACAGCTCAACTTGAACCTGCTGCTTCACTGGGCGGATAATAACGGGTTTCGTTTTTCACCGGAGAAGACAGTCTGCGTGCATTTCTGTCGCAGACGGAGCTTGCATCCGGATCCGAATCTTCGTTTAGGATCCGTTGCGATTCCAGTCGTTCCGGATACCCGTTTCTTCGGCATCATTTTCGACCGATCTCTCACTTTCGATGCGCATATTCGCCACCTGAAAGTGACATGTACTAAGGCGCTGAACATCATCAAGGTACTGTCGTCCAAGCTCTTGGGGTGCAGACCGTGTCTCTCTTTTGCGCCTGTATCGGTCGCTCATCCGCTCAAAGCTCGATATGCTTGTGTTGTATATGGTTCTGCCCGGCCATCTCGTTTACAGGCGCTCGATCCAATCGCTCATCAGGCACTACGTCTGTGCACTGGTGCTTTCCGCACATCTCCTGTACAGAGCTTGTACGTCGCGGCACAGGAACCATCACTCGACCTCCGTCGCCAGATGCTGAGCTTACGATATTTCCTCAAGTTGCAGTCTGAACGTGCACATCCATTATGGAGCCGAGTATATGAACCCAGCCTTGCACGTCATTTTCATGCTCAGCCGTCTTGCTTCCCCACTTTCGGCCTTCGGATGCGACGTTTACTAAGTGAGCTTAGTTTGCCTCTTCCTGATGTTGCACAGAGTGTCGTGGTTTCTCTTGCCCCTTGAGAGCAGTTTCAGCTCTCAGTATGTTTCGACCTGTGCAAGTTTGCTAAATGTAGCACCCCTCACGCTCAATATGTGCAGTGTTACCTCGCACATAGAGAGTCGTATTCCCAACATGTGCCCATCTTCACTGATGGGTTAACATCTGTCGGGCACATTGGGTCCGCAATAGTGTGCTGTGGCGTTACACGTACTGACAGTCTTCCTGCCCAGGCTTCGATCTATACTGCCGAGCTGCATTCCATCTCCTTGGCATTGGAACACATTCGACGTTGCTGTTTGTTCAGGGCCTGTGTTTACTCGGACTCGCTCAGTGCTTTGGAGGTTCTGGTTTCTATGCAGAATCCAACCCACTCTATGTTGTCCCACATCCTTGTTACTCTGCGTGATTTGAGTATTCGTGGCTTTGATATCCGCTTTTGCTGGATTCCGGGTCACGTCGGTATCCCTGGGAACGAGGCTGCAGATCGTGCCGCGAAGTCTTTCGCGGGTCGTCTGCGTATGACCCTCCCATTCACGTTAGAACACTGCTAAAATTGTGCTATTGTATTCTTAAACAGTTTGCCGGCGTCTGTTGTGCCGTGGATACCGTACAAGCATTACTTTGAGTGGGACTTCCCGCGCAAAACCATCGATTGTACGATACGTTCGACGAAGTTCTGTTACACCTATTTCGTGCGAATTGCCGACGCACATAAAGGAAACTGTTGGTTTTCTAAAGCCCTGTTTGCCGTATTAACACCGCGTAGAAAAATAAGTTATTTCCCCCTGTAGGTAACATTCCCTAAATTCAAAATTTTTCTACCAAAATAGAGTACTTTGTGTTTTTCAACGTTAAATTTCATTACCATTATTCCGCCCACATCGTTAATTTGTTCAAGTCTTTCTGAAGGGCCTGAAAATCACTCTGAGAATTGACAATCCGTATAATCTTTGTGCCATCAGCAAATTTGCTAACAGATGACTGAACTCCCACCTCTAAATCATGTACGTAAATAAGGAAAAGCAGCGGCCCTAAAACCGACCCTGTGGAGCCAGCCCTCTCAACAGGACTCTGTTTTGAATATTTTCCGTTCACAACGACACGTTGTTTTCGGTTTTTTTTAACCAATTGCTTGTCCGTCGTAGCTTACCACCTACTCCAATCCTTTTAAGCTTCTGTAGCAATTTAAGATGGGGCACTTTATCAAACGTTTTCCGAAAGTCTAGGTAAATGATTTCAGTGCTATTATCTTCGTCCAGTACTTTGGTTAATAAATCGTAAAATAAACACAAATTTAACAGTTCAGCCTGTATGTTGTACACACTATTCAAAAAAGGACGTGTTTCACAACATATTCAACAGCAAAACGAAAAAAAAGAAAAATCAGCCGAAAATTTTTCTCTATGATTGAATGTCATCCATGAATAGCAA
>JJRW01S0016092.1:46617-56805 GCA_001188405.1 Loxosceles reclusa
GCGCAAAGTACATAGTGGTACTTCAAAGGGATTAGAAATGTTATATATTAATGTAGATCAATTTGCTACTGATCTTTTTGTGTTTTTAAATCAAGCAGTGCTAGGGCTGAAAACTTTAGTGGTATTCAGGCTTTATTAGATGTCGAGTCACACTATGAGATGCAGCATGTTATTTCAAGATGGTTGACAATTGAGTCGATTTTAAAACACGTCGTTGAACAGTATAATGTTTTAGAGTGCTTTCTGAATTTTCTTCCAAAGCAGAAAGATTTCTCAGAAGTTACATCAGCATCAAGATACAAAAGAATAAGATAAAACTTCTTTGATCCTTATACTCTAGCTTATCCTCAAGTCATTGTGACACTGACATCTATAATCTCGAAATTCCTTTCTCACTTTCAAAAGGAAGTACCTCTCATACATATCTTGTATTCAAAGTGTAATGTACTTCTCTCAACATTACTGAAAAAATATTTAAAAATTGTGGTAATTGCTGAAAAGAAAAAAAACTCAGAGAGCTAGATGTATCAAATGGGGATAATGTAATGTTTTGTCTGTAAAACAAATGGATATGAGCAGATGCATGGAAAACATTTTACGCTTCATTTGCTGAAGAAAAAAAATGTAACTCTGCATATTTAAATTTCAGATGGTGTTGCATAAAAATTGCAGAATATTTGCAAAGTGAGTTGCCAATTATGTGTGAACTTCTAAAGGATTTGTAAATACTTCATCTACTGCTAAGGGATTCTCCCCTAGCACCAAGTGCTTTGCATCATTTGTGCAATACCTTAAAAGTGTTGAAATTAACTGATGCCGAAATGGACAAGAATGGACATTCTACCAAACTGAAGACAAAATAAGTGAAGAATGGTGCATTGCATCTCAAGAACATATAAATTGCATTCAAAATGTTACATACAAAAGAGTAGATTTGTATTGGTCCAAGAATTTCCATGTAATTGACACTGATTCTGAAAAACCAAAATATTTGAATTTGAGTCTCATTGTGTTTTAATAGAGCAGTTAGGCTAAGTTCGGAAGAAAATGTTTAAAGTTGAAGTATGTGAACTAAAGAACGCAAGTAGTTAACTTGGGGTGTGGCATTCACTAAGTCATATTAAACATTACTTTTCACAACAAACAGCTACAAATTAGTAGAAATATTGTTTTCTTTTTTCGGAACTATTGAGTGCACATTTCATTCAACTATTCGTGTGCACAGAATAAGGATGTTGGTCGCTGTTATCCTTCAGTGAGACAGTTTTCTTGCCTGCACGTAGAAAAGTAAACCCAGAACATTTCTGAACCTAAAACTTTGAATTTGTGACTTATCTTCCATGAATTCTTAATCTAGTCTGTCAGAATTTTGCTTATTTAGATCATTAAAAGATTCACTTTGAGCATTCTTGATAATGTACTATGTGGTCATAAGTATCCCGACACTCATCTGAAGAAGTAAATCTGCTGTTTATGCAGCCTGATATATCATTGAACAATATATAAGTGCTAGTGGAGGATTGGGAGCTCATACACATGTGGTAGACAGACAGTGAGTAAGTTGGCAGAGTCATTGTGAAAAATGGATTTGTGAAATATTGACCTTGCTGCAGGTGCCGAAATCAACTAAGTAATATAATTGTCAAATGTAAATGTTGGGGGAAGTGAAAATGCAGTAAAACGAAGTGATAGACTGAAAAATCTGAATTACTGCAGCCATTGAACCCTGAAGAGGGCATTGTAAGTCACTGGTGTAAGCGATCGCTCATGAATTTCAATATGCACCACTAGCAGCAAGACGTTGTTGAGAGCTAAAAAATGTGAGTTATCACTTGGCTCAGGGTTACTCACAAGCTGAACCTCACCATCATCAATGCTGTTTGTTGCAATGGTGCAAATCTCACTGCCATTGGTCTGTGAAACAGTGGAAACACATTCTTTGGCATAATGAATCTTGCTTCATGATCTGACAGTCTGATGGCCACATCTGGGTTTGGCAGATGCCTGGAGAACGTTTCCTATCCTACTGTATTGTGCCAACAGTTAAATTTGGTGGCAGATGTTGGGGTGTTTTTCATGGTTTGGCCTGGTTCCCTTAATTCCTGTGGTGTGAAGAATGAACTCTGAAATGTATCTTGACATTCTGGACAGTGCTGCACTATCAACTCTCTGGCAACAATTTGAAGGCCCATTCCTGTTCCAGCAGGATAACTATTCTCTCCACACATCACAGCTTGTGCATCCGTGGTTGACTTGTTGATGAGACTTGCAAGTTAGACTGGACTTCACAGAGCCCTAATCTCAACTTTATTCTTCAGGATGAATTATAATACAGGTTACATGCGCCTGGCCAAATCACCCATCTGCTATGGCTGAACACACTGCAGTTCTCATGGATGCCTGGAAGGCAGTTCCTGTGACCGTCTATCAAAAACCTGGTGGAAAGTTCCCAGATGCCTGATAAATGCATATGGATAGACTGATATGTAATTAATAGGTGCTGCAGGAGTCTCCAATTCTAAAATGAGGGGGATGGGTCTGGATACTTTTTGCCATATGGTGTACCAGGCAGCCCAGCCAAAGCAATTATTATATTTAAATTGTTTATCAGTGACAAAAGTATATTTCAAAACAAACATTATATGATGGAAATGACATGGGTTTTAAGTTCCTGTTGTATAAATAAGAAACTGTTTTATGCATATTGAGTTTACTTATTGACTGAGCTATGTATTTAAAATCATTCTTAACAAAAAGCAAATGTTTTTGAGTTGAGTACCATTATGTTATTTGATTTCTATGGATAGTTTTCAGTTTCTTCACGGAATAAAAAAATATATGTAATTTTTGTTTTATGAGTGTGTGTTGAAATATCTCTTACCCATGTTATGTATTTCCTCTTTACTTCTAGAGAGATAAACTGAAGAAGTTTGAAACCTGTGCGGCATTGCTAAGGAACACTTGAAGTACAGTTTGAAAACATGCTGTGACATTTTAAATATTTTTTCATGTCTTAAGAGGCTAAAGATGTTTTATATACAGACATGATTCAAACATGTCAGTTGTTATTGTATATAAATAAAATTTATTTAATTACATTGCATTCATTTTATATAAGCCTTAAGGAGCTTGCTGTTTGGTAATTATAAGGGAGGACGAATGATAGTTTCTTCAAGCCACCTGAACCATTTAGGTGTTCATTTAGAACAATGTGTGTGTGTGCATGTGCTTGCATGTGGCACATTGTGAATTTTACAGGTTCTTGTGGCTTGTTTGAATAGACGGTACTTTGGAGAGCCGCTGTTACATTTCTGATGTGATAATGCCTGTGGCTGTGCCCCGCCTTAAAGGCCTCCTTCACACTACCTTTCAAGATGACAATGTACGACCAAATTGATCATGCTGTCCTACTGTTCCTCAATACAGAAAGTGTCCAACTGTTGCCCTGGCAAGCACGTTTTCCACATCTCTCACCAAATGAGAATGTCTGGTCAATGGTTCCTAAGGGATTCGCATGCCACCAGTCGTCTGCCAGTGCAATTGATGAACTCTGTCAGGGAGTTGAAGCTTCATGTAATACTGTACCCATACCTGTCATCCAAATTCTGGTCGACTCGATGCTCAGCCGGATTGGAGCCATTATTGCTACCAGAGGCGGCTGCTCTGGGTACAGATTTCTTCATGCTCTGTACCTCAAAATAACCTGTAAATTTAATTATGTCTTCCTCCCATCATACTGTATGTTTACAGTAAATATTATTCTGATATTTTATTTCCTTGCTGGTGCAGCATTTTTAATGGCCAGTAGTGTATGTGTCGCTGCTTACAGTGATGGTCAAAAATATGCAATACCCATTCATGGTGTTTGGTACAATTTCTGGAAGGTCTTTCGAAATTATGAGTTTCTGCATCTCGTAAGCACACGTCAAAGCGCTTGTATCACATAGCGTGGGAATCATTTTCTTCAAACACCCAATAATAGTTCAATTTCAATAATTGCCAATAATAGTTCACCTATACAATGTCAACTGGTAATTTGTCACTGTTGTGTTCACTCAAATCGAACACACTTTATGCATCTCGTAACCGATCAAGATTTTTAGGTTGTAGGAAAGAGTTAGGTGTGTTTGTTTGTGTGCTACTTTCCTGCACATAAATTTTTCTGCCAAACCCTTATAATGGAATCAATTACTGTTCAAAACTTCAATCCCTTTTTTTTGCATGGATACATTGCATTCATCAGAAACAACTTCTCTTGACACTCATGCTTCTATTACGAAACCTCATTTCGAAAAATGTCTCTTCTATTTTGCATTTACTATGAATATCTTGTGCCCTTAGCAGAAATGGCTTGATTCCTTTTATGGAGAATTAATCGGCTCTGCAATATTGTAGACTGTTGACCAGATTCAGGTTTTCACATAATTTATGATTTTATTTTATTACTTTTAATCGTGCCTTTTGTTACCCCTTTATCTAACATTGCCCTGCCTGCCTTGATGTTAATACCGCCACTGCCAAGACCACCCATATGCGCAAGGAATGAGCGCGTCTGCCTGACGCAGAGGGCACATGATGGGGTGGGAAAGGTATATAACAAATTTTGCGGATACAAAGGTATCATTCCATCGGCTTCCTGTGCATATAATGAAGAAGGCTTGTGATTGACAAGAGACAAATTGTGATCCTTGCAGGTTTGGAACGAGTATGTCGGAGACACAAAAAGCTCGTTGATTGTTTGCGAGCTGCTGTCGTTAGAATCTCTCAAAAGTATGAATGATGTTGGAACTGCCAGTAGACGTGAAGACATCGTGCGTCCATGCCTCATGAACGACTGTAGGCATCGGAAGCTTTCCTACATAGTAAAGCAAAATAAGCAGCTGGTGATCGAATACAATGAAGGTCAGAGTGTTTCTGCTCACGCAGTTCATCATCCCTTCAGAAGCTCACCTTTTTGATGAGTGCAGAAAGTAATGTGGCATCCACTAGGTATCACAGCATGACCTTTACAGATCCCTTGTGCCATTGACTTCCTATTACCAAACAACCAGCTGTTTGTTGTACTTTGTCGGATATGGGATTCTGCAGCAGACGACCCTCATATGTGTCTATGTTGACACAAAATCGTCATCACTTCTGACGCCAGTGGGCACGTGAACATCGTGATTGGACCATAGAACAATGGAAACGAGTTGCCTGGTTGGATGAATCACGATTTCTGTGACACAACGTCAATGGCTGTGTCAGGGTATGGCGTCTTTCAGGGGAACAGCTGTTCAGCACAGCCATTACTGGACGTACATAGGTCAATGGTAGCAGTATTATACTTTGGGGGACGTTCTCATGGGCGAGCTTGCGACCGGTGGTGGTTGTAGAAATACATCATGGAAGCTGTGGATTATGTCGATATCCTTGCTGACCATTTGCACCCATTCATGGCTTCTGTGTTAGACAGGATAATGCAGTTTTCCACAAAGCCAAAATTGTCTTATTATGGCTTAAGGAGTGTGATGAGAAATTCCACTTGATGTCCTGGCCCTCGAAATCGCCGTATATTAAACCTATTGAACACATTTTGGAAGTTGTGGAACTCGAGCTCAAAAACCACTTCCTCGTAATCTAGAAAAATTGCCTGACCTCTACTTGCACATCTAGTACAATCTATCTTCGTTCTCCGGTCATTTATCAATGATGTGACTCCCTGCCATGAAAATTGCAGCTGTTTGGCATGCCAAGGGTGTACCAACATAGTATGACCACCCAGCTAATACCGTGTTGGACCACCTTTGACACGCAAAACAACTGATCAGCGTATATTCACGAGGAAAACGAAAAGTTTTCAAAATACTCAGTTCCTCGTATAACACAGACTAAATTAACTTTCTTATTAATCATATACTATTTTATTTCTCTCTGTTTTACTGTCCAATAAGTTAATAAATGGGGAAAATGTGTAACGACTTGAAACATAACTTAAGAAGCCTAAATTAGCCGGCTCTGCTGAGCTATTTTACTCTCAAGCGCATTGTCTCAGTGCATCGAACTCTTTAGCGCATTATCTGATCACCGGCTTAGAAAGCCAAAGTGTTTTTGTTCGAGTCACGCTGTCTCGATCATGCATCTTTTACCACTGTTGATCTGGAGCACCTGACGTAAATGCACCCACGGGTGAATCCTTGTTGATCGTCTTGGACTTCGCTTCGACAGTCACCGGTGGTCTTTATCTTGGTTCAACAACGGAATGTGCCACTAAGGGAGTGCTGCAACATCATTTATTAGTGTCATACGGTGTGTGACCAGAAAAGGAGACGTATGCACAAGGACATGTGACTAACCTGTCTGAAGTGTGACAAATGAAAATAAGCGAGTAATAATGGAACATACTCAATAATCGGGAGCGTGGCGACGAGTGCGAATTTGGAGAAAACAGCATTTACTTAGACCTCAGATGCATAGCCACAATGTTATGTTTGGAATATGTTTCTCGGGCATTGTTTAGGTCCCCTAATCCGTGTGGGGCGTCGTCTTGTAGCCAAAAGATACTCAGAGCTGGTCGTTGATTAAGTACATGCAATTATACTCGTGGGTTTACTCCAATGGAGGTGGGTGCTTCCAGCAGGTTAATGCCAAGTGTTACACAGCTCATATTCTCCGTAGAAGGTTTGAGGAGCATAACGGTGCTTCGTTGGCTCCCACAATTAGCAGATCTCAATCCAAACGAAAATTAGTGAGACGAGGTTGAAAAAACATCATGCAGCTGCATTCACTACCGTCTAATTTAACAGAATGAGAAAGTGCCATCCACTACAGCTCAGGTGCTTTCATTTCGGGAGGGACCCAAAGCAATAGAACTGATTGTTGATGATACTAATAATAATCAGTTTGTGTGTGTGTGTGTGTGTGTGTGTATATATATGCACCAAAGTACCAAAAGTCATGGGATAGTAATTTGCAGATATCCAGGTGGCGGTAGCATCAGGTAAAATATGCATAAATGAGCCGTGAATTGTCAGTTCTTTCAGTTACACAGTAGTGAGCCCTGTGTAATGTTGTCTAACGCTATTATGACTACACGACGAGAATTGACCAACTTTGAATGCGGAATGCTAGTTGGAGCTAGATGCATGGGACAATTCTGACATTATTCGTGAATTCAACATTCTTTGATCCACAGTGTCAAGAGTGTGCTGAGAGTACCTGATTTCAGGCATTACTTTATACCATGGAGAACGCAGTAGCTGACCTCATGTATTTAATGACCAGTGACGTCTGAATAGAGTAGTCCGTGCTAACAGACAAGTGATACTGCATCAGATAACAGCAACAATCAAGGAGTCACATACTAGGCACATGTCCATGAGGTCAGTACAGCAACATTTGGTGTTGATCGGATAGGGCAGTAGAAGATTGACTTGAGTGTGTACTAACAACCCGCCATCGGCAGCTGTGCCTATCTTGGGCTCGTGAACATAGCAGTTGGACGGTAAGTGACTGGAAAAACGTAGCTTGGTCAGATGAGTCACGGTTCCATTTGGTACAAGTTGATGGTAGGGTTCGGGTGTGGCGTAGACCTCACGAGGCCATAGACCCAAATTGTCAACAAGATACTGTGCAAGTTGGTGGAGGTTCTGTAACGGTGTGAGGTGTTTTTTTTTATGGCATGGACTGGGTCCTCTGGTCAAACTAAACTAAACATTGACTGGAAATGGTTATGTTCAGCTACTTGGAGAGCACTTGCAGCCATTCATGGACTTCATGTATCCAAACTACGATGGGGTTTTCCAGGGTGACAATGCACCATGTCACCAGGCCAAGATCGTTTGCTCGTTGGTTTCACGAACATTCTGGCGAATTCCAGCGACTGATGTTTCCACCTAAATAACCAGACATGAACCTCATTGAACACATTTGGGATATTGTCGAAAGATCCCTTTATGCGAAACATCTTGCCCCTGCAACACTTCCGCAATTATAAACGGCTATACAGACAACATGGCTGAATATTTCGTCCAGGTATTTTCGACGACCAGCTGACTCAGTGCCACGTCGAGTTGCTGCACTTCGCCGGTCTAAAGGCGGCCCGACACGATGTTAGCAGTATCTCACGACTGGCACTTCAATGTATATTTAGATAGAATAGGTAGTTTATATATACATTGTATCTCAAAACCTCATGGTACAAACGTTAGGGGTGATAGAACACAACTAGGCAAGCACAAATCACCCTGCTATGCATACTCGGAACTCAAACAGTAGTGAAACGATAGATGACAGTACCTGCTGCGCCGTGAAATGACAGGAAACTGATGAATTTAAGGAAACTGTTTCATTCCAACAGATTACAGCAACTGCTCAAAAGTGGGGCCGCCAACAGTGACTCAGCCTGAGGTAGTGACTGCCGTACACTGGAGAAAATACCAGGGATGTCTTGTATGGTGATAGCAGCGAAGGAAATCCTGGCAACTAGGTTTGTATCGGAATCGACGGGTCTGTCATCGTAGATGAAGCTCTTTCATATTGTTACGGGCAACTAGCCCTTAAAAATTAAACTGAATAAACAAATTAAAACTGTCAGAATGGCAAACCAACAGAACTAAAACACAAATAAGGACACAAGTGTGAAATTTAGGATGGGAGCAAGTTTTTTGAACAATTAATTGAAAGAAAATAATAAACAAATATTATCAAATCGTAATTACTAAAATTTTTAAGATTGAACAATAAGAAGAAAAATTACCAGATTTGCAAAGACATCAAATAAGGTAAACACTGTTTACATAAACTGACAGTTATGCACAATATAAATATCTTATATTGACTAAGTACTACAGACAACAAACGAACAATTGCTCACCCTTTTGCCGACAATCCCAGAAACAGCTCGAAATGTCCAACTGGCAGTCGTTAAGAATCCGCGGATTATTACACAACCGAAATCCAGACACCACACAAATTTCTGAATTTCACTTGACGAAAACCTCGCTCGGAGAAGCCACTGTCAAACCACATACACACACAAGGTCTCAGACCGTAACTTACATCAATCACTCACAAGATAACTCCCCGAAGCGTTACTCACAACAAAACTGCGCAATTAGCCGTTAGCTTCTCTTCTTGTGCAGCGGAAGAAAGTTCTGGAATTCCAAAGAAGCCGCCTTTTTTCCATCCGTTTCGTTTCCCTTCGTCCTTGGAGCGATGACGCAATTCCCGAGGCCACGGCACAAAAGCAAAACAGCTAACGATTTTCCCCCACTCCAACAGATGGCGTTAGCAGCAATTCCCCGTTCCAGTATGACCCAGAGGAAAAAATTCGAGACATGAGAGATCAGGTGAATTATCTTGAATACTTTGAAAAATTAAAGGAACTCAAATTTTTTTAGCTTGTTGAAAAGGAAGCCTAGATGTGACTTAATTCAGACTTATAAAATCTTAAATGGATTTGACGTAGTAGGTAAGGACTTATTTAGAAAAGGTCACAGTAGGATCACGAGAGGAAATGGGATGAAGCTGATCAGAGAAAAGGCTGGGTTACAACTAAGATATGAGTTTTTGTCTAATAGAGTTGTAAACAATTGGATTAATGTTCTCAAAGACGGTTGACAGTGAAATCGTACTGCTGGCGCCATATATCTTTTGGAAAAGGAGAATTATGCCCCGCGTCAGTTGTTTTTCTTTCTGTGACCTTGATAGGAATCACGTCAAGGCCGAATTGCTAGATGGGTGGAACTTCCTGGAGAGACGCTTAGCGTTAAGTTTCCAGAGTATTCCATGACCGTTTAAAAGGGTTAGGCTGAGTCAAACTGCATAGATTGTGTTCACGACGATCGGACGCGTGATTCTTGGTCGGGTTGTTTTTCGACGGTACCGTCTCTTCTTATTGTCCGTCTAGTGAAGGCGAGAGCTTGCGTGGTGGCAGAAATTTGGTGAAAGGATTTCTTTGGTCGACATTTTGAGTTTTTTCCATGGTTGTCTTGTAGGCGAAAAGGGCTACGAAGAAGAGTACGTTGGTTTATTGTGTCAATTTAGTGGTTACTCGTGTGTCAGAATTCATTATAGAAGGTCTAAGACAGAAGGGGCTGCGTGTGGAAAACTCAAGTTTCTGGCTCGAGGTAAGGTAAAAAAAGTAAAGTAGCTACTCTAATCTTGTTGCATTATTTTTATGTTTATGTAAAGTGTAATTTAGCCGGC
>JJRW01S0016120.1:53572-68896 GCA_001188405.1 Loxosceles reclusa
AAGTATTTATTTTGTAAGATGTCGACGTCTGTTAGTCGTAGGATTCTAACCTACGCCCCCTTGCTTCGGAGAAAGGCACTTTGACCGCTTTGTCCAAGCCAAGCATTTACCTCTTTGTAAAGCCAGCCATTTACAAAGAATGAGTTTGTCTGGCCCAAACTCGCTGTATACCCATTAGGCAGTCCGGCTCGCATTATGCGCCGTAACCGTCTCACAAGAGATTTTTGACGGCTACCCCTATGGGGATTTCGGTCGTGTCTCTGTCATATAGTTTGCGCTAAACTCGCACGAGGCCTCTTTCCCATTGCTTCACCAGTCAGTGTGATGCTGTGCCATCATCACTACGTACCCCTCGACTCTGTCACCCGCCGGTTGCGGAGCTTCCAGACGGGACAGGTTCGCATTTATATATTTGCCAGTTCTGCTAGCTCATGTCGAGCAGCCGGTGTTTGTATACCGATCGACGGGTTCGCCCGAGAGCAAAGATCCCGCGTCACTGCTGCTGTATGTGGGCATTCTAGCGCGTAGTGGCGGGCGTCACCACTAGTGCTGCCACAACTACACGCCGGCGTTGGGAGATGTTTCGTCCTATTGAGATAGGCCGAAAACCTCACGTGGGCGGTTACCATCTGCGTCACGTAGTATCCCAGGTCTACGTATGGCTTCGCTCCCACTTTGGGGACGATGTCAGAGGGGCCGGTGGTCGAGGTATCCCAACGACTTTGCCATGCCTTCATCGTTCTCGAGACAAGCCTTTTCTTGTACTGTGCACTACTTGGTGGGACTTTCCAAGTGATAGAGCTTAGGCGGGAGCCAGCTTTCAGTAATTGGTCTGCCACCTCGTTACCCGGGTTCTCGCAGTGGCCGTGCACCCAGAACAATTCGACTTGACGTCTGTTTTGCTCTAAGCACACCACCCCAGCGAGGTCCCAGACGAGAGGGGGTTGAGTTCTTCAGTGTCTCGATGGCATTGAGAACCGACATGCTGTCGGATAGTATCCGCACTCCAACATTGGGGGTAGGACACCCACCCATTCGACCGCTTTTTGCAAGATCATTGCCTCGGCCTGGAAAACGGTAGCCTCGCCGTTCAGCCTGAACTTCAGACTATGCTCCAGATTCCCATATTTGAGCACGCAAAATGCACCTCCAACGTTGCTCCCCTCTTTGGATCCGTCGGTGAAAACCTCATACCCTTCGTCAGACTGATCCTCGACTGTCCAAGAACAGGTCGGGAGATCATCCGGGTGTACTCTCCAAGGCTCACCCTCCGGCTCCAAGAGTGCCTCTATGGTCTCGACATGGAAGCAGGGAAGTTGCATTTTGCCCCCAGAAACATGGCTGTTTCCCGAGAAACAATCAAGTCCAACGGGGAGATCCCTGCGAGGACTGACAACGCATCGTTCGAGACCGTTTTATAGGCTCTACACATGCGTAATGCACAGACTCTTTGGATAGAGGTTAGGATTTTGCCCTCGCGGACGTTTCCCTCTGCCACCACGCGCCGGCAGCATACACCACCATTCGCTCTATGGAACTCTTGTACAACACTCTAAGTGCACCACCTCTCAATCCCCACGTTGTCTGGGCAAAGTATGCAACCCTGCCCATGACTTGCTCTACTTTTTCCTTTACCCAATGCAAGTGGGGAAAGAAACTTAGACCCTTGTATATCGTTACGCCCAGAACCTTTATCTCATCGCATGACTCAATAACTGAGCCTCAAACTTGAAAGTGTGCTTTAGCCTGCTCAGGACTTTTCCTCTGACCACTACAATCGCCTGAGTCTTGGAAGCGCTGAACTTGGTACGGTGAGCCACACTCCACTCTAAGATCTTTGCCAAAGCTTCATCCACTCTTGCCTGCAGTTCTCCTGGTGTGTTAGCGGAGACTATGAGAGTAAAGTCGTCTGCATAGGCTTGCAGGACTCCTCCCTGGAGGTCTAGTGCTAATGCACTGTTTGCTACTAAGTTCCAAAGGAACGGGCTGAAACAGGAGCCTTGTGAAGTTTCTCTCTCCAGCTGCCTTTCCATTGTTACTCCTTCAACCTCGGTTACTACTTTCTTATCCGAGAGATAAGAAAGCAGTGTCCCATAGATGTTACAGGGACATCCTATATCTTTGAGTTGTTGGAGGACGTCCGGCCACCACACCGTGTCGACGTCTAGCGACACCACCGCCGTGTATAGTCCTTCATATTTGCGCTTCTGAACCTCACTTATCAGGCGCCACAAAGCCATTGTCGAATTACGTCTCGCTCTGAAGCCGTACTGAGTCGGCTTCATGAAGTTCGCTCTCTCTGCGTGAAAGCAGAGTCGAGACAGTAGTAATCGCCCCAGTACTTTCCCTAAAGTGGAGAGCAGACAGATTCCTCTTCTGCTCTTGGATCCTTTCCAGGCTTCGTCAGAAGCACAAGTTTCCCACATTTTCAGTCATTTGGGAACACACAAGTCCTAAGACATGCGTTGTATGCTGCAGGTAGCAGCTTCGGTTCCAACTCGTAGAGTTTTTGTACTACCCGTTCGTTGAGTCTGTCAAGACCCGGGGCTTGCCCTTTCGGTGGCCACCTGACGACCCGATCGATTACCTTCGTTTTAATCTTCACGTCCGAACAGGTGTCCGGCGCTTGTTGCACTGCCAGGCGAATCTCTCTTTGAGTCGGGGTGTCGTTCATTCTATCGTCCTTCAGGTAAAGGGCGTCTAGTATGACACTTAAGGTCTCACTGATGTTGGTGGTTAGTGCTCCGGATGGTTTCCGGACACTGGTGTACGTCACCCGTTCGCGAGCCTTGCCGCTTGCCGATTTGAACACGGTTCGGAAAGGGTCCGCGTTCGCGGCTTCGCAGAACTCTCTCCAAGACTCATGCTTTGCTTGATTAATCAATTTTTATACTTCGCCCGGTTGTTCTTGAAGATGAGGCACTTTCGGGCTCTCACTTCCGGGTCGAATTCCACTTGGTACTGACGTCGGAATTTGCGTATCTTGGTCTGCCAACACTTTATCTTTGGCGACCACCAAGACACCGATTGGTGTTTCGTATGTTTTGAGCCTGATGGGCTGGCACAATTTTGTATGCTGATCGTGGTGCGATTGGATGTTAATTCTCTCACTAATTCCTCCATCTGAGCCGCTGTTGTGGCGCTTTCCAAACTAGCTATGAGTCCCGGAGCGAGCCCCGAAATCACCGTGGCGAATCGCCCCCAGTTAGTTCATTCTTTTCATGTTCAATCTGCCGTTAGTGGGCATGCTCAGCCTGCTCCAACTAATGCCGAAGTCGACGTATCAGTGGTCCCCGCAAGTCTCGATAGGCGCTACGCGCCATCCCTCGACCCGCCTCACGAGACGTTCTGAAACCATCGTGACGTCGATCCAGCTCTCTCCTCGAGGTCCGCAAAAGGTTGCCTGCGAGTCGATAGACTTGACTATCTGCAATCTGTCTCGTCCGCGTCGATCGGTCCTTCCTGGACCCCATAAGGAGCCCTTGGCATTCCAATCCCCGCCGACTACTAGGCCGCAGTTCTTATTTGCGGTTTGCAATTCTTTAATTGCGCCGAACAACAAATCTAGTAGTTCTTGTGGAGCCACGTAGACCGACGCTAGGCATATGTCGCCTCTCGTACAGGTAACTTTTATAGCTACTACGTTTGGAGTAGATCTTATTTCTATGACCGATAGGCCGCTATCGGGAACTATGATTGTACAGAGCGATTTCTTTTTAATGTGGTAATAGATACGGCACCTCTTCGGGAAGCCCCGGACTTGATAACGTCCTGAATCTTTCAGGTACCCGACTACGGGTTCCTGCAAGAGTACCAACTGGTATCGCTCCTCGGCTATAGCCACTTGGAGTCTGTTCTGGGCGGCGTACGTGTGTCCAGTGTTGAACTGGAGCACCTTTAGCACGTTGAGATCGTTATAGGAACCTCCCATTAACACTTCTGTTTGGCTGCCTGCAACTCCCTCAGATAGGGAGGACACTTAGCGTCAAAGGCCAAGTGCCCGACGTCCATGTTTTTTCAGTGCCCTCTGCATGCTTTTTACAATGGGCCACAGCATCGCTCCTGACTCTCACAGTCGGAGCCATTATGTGGTCCCGCGCACTTAGAGCAGACCTGTTCTCTTGTGCCCTTGTACTGAGTGTGCCAGATGCCTAGGGAACGGTAGCACCTCAGCACCGACACGAATCGCTCCATCTTTTGACTCAAACAACCACAGCATATGCTTCTCTTTTGCAATCGTTGTTCTCCTTTTTTTGAGGTGCGAACTGGAAAACCAGTGTTTGCCCTTTTCATTTATCGTTTTTATAGGGAACAGCACCTCTCCTGCGCTGTCCCTAAATGCTGGGCTTTCTCCTAGTTCTGCCGCTACGCTTTCCTTCGTCGAGGACTCTGGAAAGTCGTAGACGACAAACTTCATTGTTCTATTTCAAGGCACCTCAGTTTTCACTGCTGTCTTGGCCGCCTCGCTTTTCTCAATCTCCGTTTTTAGCGAGGTGACTCCCTCCTTCGTCGCTAACTCCACCAGGATGCCCCCTGTACTTGTTCTCTTTACTGACTTGAAGGACCGTCCTGAGACAGGTTAGTTTTACCCTACTGATGCTTCGCACAGTAGTATTCTCAGACATATCGTTTTTGGACGGCTGCCATTTGGCTGGGCACGAACCTCGTCGAGAACTTTATTTACCTCCTTTGTGTTTCGGGTTAGATATCGACCTTTTCACTGCTGCCAAAACAAAAAAAAATATAGATCTTGGAATGGACGAATTCCAATAAGGAATACGAATGCATACATATGTGTGTGCGTTTGTCTGTGATACATAGCTGTCCTGACTAACTGAAGGTTGCGAAAACTCGCAACCTTCAGTTCTCTCTTGGCTACAAGTCAAGTAGCTAAGCTGTGCAGCAGACATATTCCATTACAGCTCGAGTTGGAACCGGGCTTATGAATAGAAACCTAGATGAACACATTTCAACCGAGGAATACCTCAGAAATTAGAATACTCTAGAATACGAGAAACTTCAACACAATGGTATAAATATGGAAAAAAAAGTCACAACCTGTCATTCGCTTTGCAGATAAATCTTCGTGAGGATGCATGAAGTGTGTATATCCGTATCAAATGACTAGTGCAACGAAATATGATTCGTTAACTTCAGCTAGAAATCCTGCTCAATCCCGCTGTCGACATAAGTGAACTTTTTCTTTACAAAGTCGAGTTAGAACTTCATTTGACGTAACAGCTTGAAAATCGTTTTTGAATAATATGGCATTGAATGGCATGAAAATGCAGTAGGAGTTTCTCTTCCCTGAAACAAAGTACTGAAATCGAAACATGTTGGTACTAGTTGATCACACCTTCGTCGGTAGTTTACGTGGTTTCATATGTTACAACTTGTTAACGTTCTTGAGAGATAAGATACGATATATAAGCTAATTGTAAATTCCCTAACCAAATTTAAAAGTGTGGCAAGCTAAAAATCAAGATAAGCTTTTCTTTTTTTTTTTCTTTTTCTTTGTCAGAGAATATATGTCCGCAGCTGCTGCGTGTAAGTGTTAGCACAGGAAATGGTGAAACAGACTTTATTAACGACAGATTACATCAGATGTACAAACGAGGGACCATCAATGGTAAAACATGCTTCACAACATTGAATCATTGATGTCGTATACGTTCAAGCACACCAAGTATTTTTTGAAAAGTCGCAACGGCAACATATAGGAATGCGGCGCGGTCCCCATTGGCGTCTCGTACACCAGGCCGGATATCCCCACAAGATAACAAAAATTGACGCAAGACAAATTGGGCTATCGTGGTGGCCAACGTTTGGTGGTCGAGCCACCAAACGTATTTCTCAAATGAATGCGCATATCAGTCCTGGTGCCCATCGCACCTCAACAACATGCGACGACGAACAGAAAGAGGAATATTATTGGGCAGCTCCACAGTTTTCATCAGCAATCCCGTACGTTAGCTGAATGTCCGCCTTCTCCAAATCTGTTTTGCTGTTCCTTCCTACAAGAAATCCGCACTTCGAATGAGGAAATATAATTAGTGGAATGCCTTTCTAGCGTGTTAAATAATGCCCTCTAGGGCCCACATACTACACAATTGCAGACATACAGTCTATAATAAAAAATGTTTTTTTTTGGTATACATCATTTTCCCCCGCATCATTTTCAGTTCGTCTAGGCAATTTAGAATTTCATGTTAAAAACGTTTCTGATAAATATTGCACACAGACTAAATACACTTTTTCTTTCTGAAGCGTTTATGCATATTCAAGAAAACATAGAAGGAACGAAAAGTTAAATATTTCCAGTTACTGCTTAGAATTAAGGGAAGCAGATAAATGAGAGCCTCATTAATTTTCTCATAATAACCTATCTACACAAAAAAAAAAATAAATAAACTGAAGTTTAAGGCTTTTTTTTTATTGTTGCCCCATCGAACACCGGAGGCCACCGCACTTTTTCAACTTGAATGCGAGCTCTTAGTTCTATCTTTACAAACTTATTTGCTTCATAACAGAAACCGACAATTTGTAAAGCAGGAGCGAACTTGTAATTATTTGCCGTAGACTTCTCAAAAGCGACTTTTGACGGCAGCCCACAAAAGGCACCCAGTGAACACGGAACACTACATGGCTCGGGCACCTCGGGGACGTCACGTCACTCTTCGTACTTACCAAAAAGGTGAGCCCCTAAGGAGTCACCGTTGCAGTATGTGGGCAATCAACTGCATAGTGTCGTGCGTCACCACTAGCGCTGCCGCAACTATGCATCGGGCATGGAAGATGTTTCGTCCTATACAGACAGGCCGGAAACCTCCCATGTCTATTAACGCTTTGTGTCACATAATAACCAATGTCCTGGTATGGTATCGCTCCAACTTTAGGAACAATTTGATGGGTAAATCACTCGGGGGGTTGAGAGATATCGCAACATCTCTGCTATTTTTTCATCATTATTGAGGTGAGCCGCTTCTTGTAAAAGTGTTACTTGAAGGAACTTTTCAAGTTACAGAGCTCAAGCAGAAGCCAGCCTTCGCTAGCTTGTCCGCTAACCCATTGCCCAGGGTCCCACAGTGGCAGCGCACCCAGAGCAATTAGACATGACGTCTACTTCGCCCCTGACTTTCGCTTCCGCAAGTCCCTAGCAGAGGAGTCAAATTTTTCAGTGTCCCGACAGCACTGACTGATAGGAGCCGAACGCTCGTATTTAGCGCCAACCTTCCCACCCAGTCTACCGCTTCCTTCAGAATCATTTACTTCGCATGAAAGACTCCACTTAACCTAAATTTCTGGGAGTGCACCAAGTTCGTCTCTTTAAGAACTCGTGATTCGCCGCCCACATTGCTTACCACTTTGATGCCGTCGGTAAAGATTTCATGCCCCTCATCCAGTTGTTCCCCGTGAGTCCAATGACAGACTGGAAGCTCTGCTGGATGTGTTTGCCAGGGTTCGGCCTCTGATTCCAGGATCTAGCGGAGACTATACCAGCCAAGGCGCACGAGGCGTCACTCGAGACCGTCCTAAAGGTTCAGCAAATACGGAGTGCACAAACGTGAATGGATGCTAAAGATTCTGCCCATTCGAACGTTGCCTTCCACTTTCCACAGTGTATAAGAGTGCTATAGAGTGAACGGTGGTATATGCTGTTGGTGAATGTGGAAAGCGGAAGACAACGTCCGAACAGACAGAGTCTTAGCATCCATCCACATCTATGCGCATCGTATTTGCCCAGGATTTAGGACGGTATCGAGTGCTCCACCCTTCAACCCCCACGTTGCATTCGCGAAGTATACAATTATCTTCATGACTTGTTCAACACTTCCTTTCACACGATACAAGTGGTGGAAGAGTTTCAGACTCTTGTTGATCGTGATACCTAGAAACTTGATCTCGTCGCAAGAATGAATGACCGGGCCTTCCATCTTGAAAGAGTGCCTATAAGCCTGTTCAGGTATTTCCCTTGTACGACAACTATCTCCTGGTTTTAAATTTCTGGTATACCGAATACGGTTGACCAGACTCCATTCCAGTATCTTTTTCAGAACTTCATTTACTTTCGCCTGAAGGTTTACAGATGTGCCTGCCGAAACTAACACCGTGGTCATCGGCGTAGGCTTGCATACTGTCCCCCTTGGACATAGCGCTATCGCCTTATTTGCAACGAAATTCTAGAAGAAAGGACTGAGTCAGGAGTCCTGATTGGTCCCCCACTACAGCTTCCTCTTAAGTGCAACCCTTTCTGCTTCGGCTACCATCCTCCTGTCCGAGAAATAGCAGAGTAGCATCCCATAGATGTTGTTGGAACAATACCTCTCTTTTATCTGCAACAGTATGTCTAGCCAACCCACCATGTCAAATTCTTCCTCTTGTTCTGAATTTCACTGGTCAGGCACCTCGCGACGTGCAGCGCAACACTGAGTCGATTTCAGGAAGTTCTTCCATTCCGCATCATAGAAGAGCCAAGACAGTAGTAACCGCTCCAAGACTTTCTCCAAAGTCGAAAGCAGGCCGATACATCTACTGCTTTTTTGAATCAACTGATTCTTTTCAGGCTTAGCTAAAAGCACAAGTTTTCCGCACTTCCAGTTGCTTGGGAAGACCTATGTCCTGAAACACGCTGCTGGGAACAAGTTCGGCTCTTTATAGTCTATGCACAATCGATTCACTGAGTTTGACAACACCCCCGCGGCTTTCCTTTTCGGGAGCTACCTGACGACTCTTTCGATTTCCTTCGTTGCAAACATCGCATTTGGACGTGTGTCTGATGCGTGCTGCGCTTTTCGGCGAATTTCTCGCTTTGTCGGCTTGTAATTTTCTGTGTCGTCCTTTGTGTAAAGGGCGTCCCTTTGGATCTCATTAACATCGGCAGTCAGCCTTCCGTTCGGTTTCCCAACATTAGTGTACTTCATCTTCTCACCTGCTTTCTCCGCGACTCTTGAACACGGTTCGGAAGGAGTACGAGTTCGCTGCTTCACAGAATTCTTTCGAAGACTCGTACTTCGCTTGGTTTATCAACTTCTTGTACTTTTCCCGGTTCTTTTTAAAAATGAGGCATTTCTTTGCAAGAAATTTTAGGTCGAGTTTTATTTCGAACTGGCGTCGGAGCTTCTCTATATTTTGGCCCGCTATCACTTTAGCTTTGGCGACCATAATGTCATTGGATGGTATTTGTTGCTTCTGGCTTCTGGTGGAGTGGTGCAACACTGCTTACAATGTTGTAATGAGTGAAAACGTCAGGTCTCGTACCAGCTCCTCTACCAGTGCCGATGACCCGGCACTTTTGAGGCAAGCTATGAATTTTGGAACGAGCCTCGATATTGCCTCAGAAAGTGGCCCTCAGTTCGTACTCTTCATGTTCAGTCTTCCGTTTACCCTCATATTCACGTGTCTCAGCTGATGCCAAAGTCAATGTATCTGTGGTTACCGCAGGTCTCGGTAAGTGCGATGTGCCATCCCGTAACCCGTCCTACGAGCCGATCTGAGACCATTGTGACGTCGATCTTGCTCTCTTCTGGAGGTTGGCCGAGGGTAACTAATCAGTTAACTTCGTTGACTATGTGCAGCCTGTTTGCCGTTGCAAACTCGGATAAACCTCTCGGACTCGCGGTGATCGCTCCTTCCCGAACCCCACAGGGAGCCTTTGGCTCAATCCCGCCGACCACAGGCTTAGAGACAATTATTCGCTATATGTAGTTCTAAGGACGGCTCGAATGGTCAATGTGGAGCCACGTAGATAGACTCGAGGCAAGCATTGCCCTCTTTTCTCAGCGACTTGAATAGCTACTATATATTAGGAGTTGACTTACTCTCAGCGCCTGATAATTAGCGTTCGGGAACAAGGACTGCACAGAGCGGTTTCCATTCGTGATGATAGTAGATGCGATATTTTTTTGGGAACCCCCCCGATCTCTCTGCCAACGTTCCATCTCCTTCAGATACCCAATTACAGGCTCCTGCAAAAACACCACCTGATATCCACAGTTATAGCAACCTCACTCTTCGATTGGTTATATCGACCTGGAATCTATTATGGGTAGCATGCGTGTATTCGCTATTGAACTGGAGCACTTTTAACATGCTGAGATTATTTTCAGGAACCTCCCATTAACACTTCTGTTTGGCTGCCTGCAGTTCTCTCAGAAAGAGAGAATGCTTCGTCAAGGGCAGAAGAATGCCTGACATCCATGTTCGTGTCCGGTGCGTCGCTTCACTTTGTGTTTGACATAGGGCGAGGCAGAGGGTCTGGCTATCACACTTGGAAACTTTAAGTGTCCCCGCGCACTTCCAACAAACCTGGTCTTTCGTGTATTTGCGTTGAGTGTGACTGAAACCTAGTCAATGGTAGCACTTTAACATCGATACGAAGCGTTTTTCCTTGTGACTCACCCAATCACAAATTAGGCACTTTATCTTGTATAGGACGTCAACTTTTTCAGGTGAGCTCTGGAATGCCCAGTGTTTAGTAGTTTTCCGCCGGTCTGTTATATAAACAGTCGCTTAACTTCACTGTCTCTATTGCACTTTTCCCTTAGTTTCTTCTCTGCGCTTTTCATAGTGGATGAATCAGGAATGTCGTAAACGACAAACCTGGCCATCTTTTCGCATTGTATGACGGCTTTGATTTCCGCCTTGGTCATTTCGCTCTTATCGATTGATGTTTTTGATCGAGGCAACCACTTCCTGTTTTATTGGTTCTACCAGGATGTTTCTAATGCTGTTTTCCTCACTGATTTAACGACATCGTCATTTCCTTGAGGATAAACCTTTTTTCACTAGGAGTTATTTTAAATCCTGGGGCCACCTCGTCTTCTCCTGTTTCCCCTTAAGGGCTTATCTTTTGGTAAGTATGGGGAAGGACGTGACATCCTCGAGGTATATGAGCCGCATGTGTTACATTTTAGTTCTTCATTCGCCAGCCTGTTTTGTTTCCGTGTTGTCACTTTGCCCAGACTTTTGCTTTAGTTTACATTATGTGCTTTTGTTGGACTTTCGCTTCTGTTCCACATTTGTTATTTTGTCCACTGTTCACTATTTTAGTTATTGTGCCTATTTTGCTTGTGTCCTTGTTCTTTTCTGTACGGTCTGTGCTACTGTTTCGTTTTTATTTCAGGGTTAGCGGTCCACGAGTCTATACCCTCCGTTTAGAGGGTTTCCATTTTCACCCTCAGAGTAGTTGCACATTTGCCGTGTGCAACGTCTCATGTCGCTGGAAATGGGGATCCTGGAAATTAACGGGTGAGGTACTGTACCCGCTTTGGCCCCGGTTTCATTCTAGACAGGAGCTTCAGTCTCGGCCCGGACTGTTGCAATCGGATAGATGGCGAGTTCCTTTGCGTCCTCCCGCTATGGTTAACTCATCGTTTGCGTCTGGCTTGATTAGTCTTCTTGCCGGCTCAGTCGTGACGGTATGGCTCCTGGTTACCCCTGGAGTGATTAAACGTCTCGTTTTAGGACTTGGTGGAGGGTGGGGCCGCCGGGAACCAAATTTTTATTCATTCAACTATGGATTCTTTTGAAACAACCCGAACCGATCAGTTCGATTCTTCATTTACTGTTACTACTATATCTAAACCTTTCTAAAACATATTCCATTCAACTGATCTTGCTTTTTCCAAATTATCCCCGTTTGTTATCTCGAAGGGAATCTATGTGCTTGCTGGCACTCCGAAGTCGGTAAACAAGCTATGGTCGGATGACTTATTCGTGGAAACCGCTTCTTCCAAACTGTCTGCTACGCTACGGAAATGCACGTCTATTGCAATGCTGTCCATCAATGTAACTCCCCACGTTGCTTTGAATACCTCGCTTCCGTGATCTCGGAATACAATCTTCTCCACTTTTCTGACGAGGAACTACTTTCCGATCAAGGAGTTACGATTGTGCGCTGTATTTCCATGGGTAGAGACGGTTAGTCATCATCTTAACTTTTAACATGTCTTTGCTTCCGCCTGACATCAAGGTTGGTTACCTTATATGTCTCGTTTGGCCGTATATTCCAAATCCTCTTCGGTGCTTCAAGTGTCAGCGCTTCGGCCAAGGGCAAACCTTTTGCCGGGTAGCTGCTACGTGCCTTCGTTGAGGATTTGTTACTCTTGAAGATACCTGTTCTGCTCATACCTGCTGCATTAATTGTCGGGAGCGATCACCCTGTGTATTCTCGGGCGTTCCCCAAATGGCAAGAAGAGTAGAACATACAGCGGGTAAAAGTAACCCAGCGTCTTTCTTATGCTGATGCGAAGAAAGTCGTGTTGTATGTTCAGCCTCGCTGTTCATACCCGGCGGTTACACGTAACTCAATGTCTGTAGAGTTTCAAACCGCTCTCAGCTTTTCCCCTTCATGTGTCTTGCCAGATTTTATTTCCCACCTCCTGTCGCTGCTTCGAAAGCATCTCAATCTGTTACTCATTCGAAGTCTACGCAGAAAGCTTCTTCTCCAGCTCCGCGCTTCTGGAGTTCCACCACAATCTACTACCAAACCCTCTAAACCAGCTATCTCAAAAACCAAAAGGTCAAAGAAACTCACGATGAAATAGAAAACGGTGTTTTACACACGTCATATTACATCTTTCCAATTCATTCAGTGAGCTCTCCACGTTTGAGGACGTAGACTGTATGGACACTGCCCCTCCTCCTGATACAGTGAAAAAACCCTCGTAGAAACGGGTGGGTAATAAATCTAAGCCGCCTCCACCTCCTACGTAACTTTATGTATAATTCCATCATACAATGGAACTGCCGTGGTTTCAGTGCCAGCGTCGACCATTTGAAACAGTTGTTGTACATTCATTGTCTTGTGTGTGTTGCTCTACAGGAAACCTTAATGCGTCCGACAGCTCAGACACAGCAGCATCACTATAGCACGGACAACTACTCTTCTGAGGCTCGTGAAGGCGTTGTCTCCCAACACGTGCCTTCCATAGCTTTAACGCGACAGACGCTTTTACAGGCGGTTACAGTGGGTATCATTGTCGGTCATACGCTCGTAATTTGGCCTGTTTATCTGCCACCGGGTGATCGAGTAGCCTTTTCCACTTTGACGACACAGCTTCCGCAACTGTTTCTAATGATTGAAGATTTTATTGGTCACAGCACACATTTGGGGAAGCTTCTCTACCAGTTGCAGGGGTGGAGTTGAGCGCTTGCACATAGATATCGACTTATATCTGCTCAAAACTGGTCAGTTACGTATTTTCATGCCCCGAAGCAGTCATTCATTGCTTTGACTTTTTGCTCTCCATCACAGTACCCCTTGTGGTCATGGTCTGTCCCTGGGGGTGACAACTTTCCCATTTTCTTGACGTCTACCATTGACATCTACCACTACTGACAGCAAGTTTACCAGCTTGCTGAGTAATTAAAGCTTGCTGCTGAAAGTTAATTGTGCCAATTGGGATCGTTTCGCCTCCGTATATGCGTTGAAGAACGACATGCTTCAGACTACGTTTATCGATCAAGTAGTGGACAGGTGATTTCGTTTTTCTTAAAGAAGCTGCTTGTTCTGTTGCGTTGTTGCGTTTTGACGTTGTTGCGTTTTCCTAGGTTATCTAAACCTCGGTGGGACCACTACTGTTCTGCAGCCCGGAAAGCGCAGAAGAAAGCTCGGAACATTTTCTGCCAATATTCGACGCCCTGTAATATGGCGCGTTTCCAGCGGGCTCAGGCGTTTTCCCGTCGGGTCCGCCGTCGCACTCAACTGGAGTCGTAGCGGAAGAATGTGTACATCGCATCTTCCGCTACGACTCGTTCGAAATTTCGAAGGTTGTTTGGGACAAGAATCGTCGCATCAGTGGGCATTACACCTCCCACCCAATATTCTGCTTGTGCACGGATGGTGGAACCGTGTCTGATCTTCACACGATTTCGAATGTCTTGGCTGAATCTTTTTCCCATGTTTCTCATAAGGCCAACTACAGCACATCGTTCCAGGAAGTCAAATCCTCCGCAGAACGTACAGAGATATCCTACCGGCCACACCGGATGGTTACAAATCTTCATTCACGTTTCTGGAGCTACAAGCAGCACATCTGTTTCGTCTTCGTGATACTGCTCCTGTATCGCATACAATGCAATAACGCCATGTGCGGGACTTGTCTCCTTATTCACTTCTGGTGTTGTTGCGGTTGATTAACCACATTTGGCGGAACATGGTGACACACCTTGCACATCGTGCCACTTATTCCCAACATGTCCCGATCTTCACTGATGGGTCAAAATCTAGCGGACACGTTGGGTCTGCTATGGTGTACTGTGCTGTTGCGCTTGCGTACCACCTTCCTGCACAGGCTTCGAGTTTCACTGCCAAGCTTCATTCCATCTGCTTGTCGTTGGAACACATTTGCCGTTGCTCTCTGTTAAAGACTTGTGTATTTTCCAACTCCCTCTCTCACACAGGCTCACACCTGCTTTGCAGGCTCTTGTTTCTCTGCAGCATCTCACCCACCTCGTGTTGCCCAACATTTTTGCACTTTGCGTGATTTGAGTTCTCGTGGTTTTGATATCCGATTCTGCTGGCGTCCGGGTTACGTCAGTATTCTTTGGAACGAGGTTGCAGACAGTGCCGCGAAGTTATCTGCGGGTCATCTGCGAATGCCTATCCCATTCACTGACTGGAAACTCGTTATTCGTTCCTGTCTCCATGATCGCTGGCAAGTTTTCTGAGACATACAGACTGCAAACAAGCTGCATCTCGTACAACATGTAGTTGCGTACTAGCTGTGCACTTCCAAGCGAGAGGATTTGTTACTCACTCGGCTTCACGTTGGATTTGTTCACGCTCGGCTTCACTCGTCTCACGCATGGATTCTTTTTGCGTGGCGAGGTGCCACATAACTGTTCCATCTGCCATTCAGTTTTATCCGTTCAACACATTTACATTGATTGTCCTTCTTTTTCATCTCTTCGTGTTCAACTCTTTCATTTACGTATTTTAGACCTTCGTACTATTTTAGCTCCATCATTTGATTTTACTTTTTTACAGCGTTTTTTGATTTCTTGCCATTTATTGCACGATCACACGAACTCTAGTTTTCGTTTTCTTTGATTTTTATCTTTTGCCTGATGTGCTGGTTTCATCACCCTCTTTCATACTTTTTCCTTATTCTGTCACTCGTCTGTACCCTACACTGATACACGTCTGTCATCTTGTTCCTTTCGTGCTTGTTTAGTTTGCATCTATTTAGTTTTGCCATATTGCTGTTTATCCTACGTTTCGTATAGAATGGCTTTTCAGGTTTTGTGCGATTAAACATCCAATAACTAACCTCCTCCTATTTGGAGTATAAAATGACAACGTTCGTTTTCTGTTTAATTTTG
>JJRW01S0016151.1:55555-67372 GCA_001188405.1 Loxosceles reclusa
TCGTTTTGATACTGACAAACGTCAGTCTGAGCCCTTACACTTAGCTGCAGATCTCGCTACAAATCATGCTCTACCAGTGAGCCCGCGTTCACAAGACGTTGCTTATGATGTCAGATACCAGTAAAGGATGCAAATGCTGAAATCGCGATTTCACAGAAGCTTCTTGTTTGTACTGCCTCATTCGTAACACGCAATTGTTCCAATTTTAATTTTGAAGAACGTTGATTTGACAGTGTCGCAACAACGTGATTTACCGGTGTCCATGGCCTGGAAAATTATCGGGAGACTGGAAGCCGGACAAACATAGAGGGATGTTGCAGAATGTATTGAAGTAGCAAGGAGTGTCACTTCCCTTTACTACAAATTGATAATAATGTTGCTCATTCAATCATCTTTCAAGATAAGCACCTTCAATACGAACGCTCGTAAAAAGGGATTTAACGTCAAAAGAGGCCATGGTACTGTTAGAGGAGAATAAAGACTGCAGTTTGTTGGCAAAAAAAAGCAAAGAAGATTCTGATAGTATGTGAATTTGATTGCAACAAAAGGGTCATATACTGACTAGATATTTGGATACGGCCTGAACGGCTGAACGAACATTCTATACAACGTGGGGGAATGGGATATCGCCTTCTGTATTTTGGGCAATGCTGAAAATCGGGAATACATTGCTACAAAAATGATTCGTTTCCGCTTGGTAGCATCATCGAGGATCGGAAAATTTTTTATTGCCTTCCTGACCTTGCCATGATTTATGCCTGGTACGGTTCCATTTTCCTTAATATATGAGTTCTCAGTGATGAGTTAGAAACTTTCTCCATATAGAACTCACGGTTCACAAGACAGCGATTTTTCCTCAATTATCTGATTTGGTTATAACAATGTGATAGGATGTGTACGGAGGTTCTTAAAGGCGGCTTGTTCATTAATACTAAGATTCGGTTTGAATTGTTGGATACTACTGCAGTGCCGATGAGATTGTCTAAGGGTTTCTTTCTGTTTATATATATATATATGTGTGTGTGTGTGTGTAGGGCTGATTTTACAAACTTTCAAGGCTCATTCAACTAGAGCAATAATTCTTGTCCGCGGAGGTATTTGAAAATGCAAAAATTCAGACCGAGATTGAGAACGTTCTTTTCTTCTTTACACAGTGAAATTTTGGGTTGATTGACAATGCAGTCAATGTTTGTTTCCGCTTCACAAAGAGGGGGTAGAGGAATTTTCCAGTATTGAACGTTTTTGTACTGAAAGTTCTTAAGCAGAAATGTTATGACAACGTGAAGCAACTTTCTGTTCAAATTCATTGAAATTTGGGACAAATTTTGACAGATGCAAATGGGTTAGGTAGATAGAGAGTTCAGATTCTAAACGAGCCAGGCGAGAACGTTATCTTGAAAAACCGTACAAAGAAGGGCGAAGTTGCACTTATTTAAAGTATTAGAAATACATTTTGTAGGGAGAGTTTAAACGAAAGCGTTATAAAAGACGGCAGAACCCGTTTCCTCTTGCAATTCATAACAAATCGCAGATGATTCAAAAAATTTTTTTCGTGCCTTCACTTTGAAAATCTGTTGCGTGCAGAAGATTTCAAAGACTTAAGACACCAGAACTAGTCGATTCCACACGGAATACAGCCGAGGAACGATTATTACGTAGAAGCATGAATAAGGGACATAACTCAAATACACATTAAGCGGAATTTGGACTTGGGAATGCTAATGGATTGCAAAGGGAGAGGGCTGCAGTAAGAATCCTCTTAGGGTGTACTCGAAGGTAACACAGAAGCACACGTACTCAGAATCGCGCAAAAGTTCTGTAAAATATTCAGGAGCAGGAAGTTTATGTAGCTTTCACTAGAAATATCCTTAAAAAGTTATTAAAGGCAACAGTGTGTTTAGAAACACAAGTCAAAGTTCGAGAATTTAAAGTTCACATACGGAGAAGCAGAGCAGGATGATGATTAACACTTTTACAAAAGTTGCGATGTCTGTTGAAACCCACTCAGCTCAAAAGACAGAGCGATATGAACATTGTGCAGTATGTCCTGTATAAAGACACATAAGGTAAAACCATGTTTTAAATTGTTTAACTTCTGGCCGGTTTCAATGAGGTGATGCATTTGCATCACACACACACAGAAAGAAAGCTGAAATGTTGGTAAAAAGTTTGAGTTGTGCGTCGTGGTGGGGAAAAGGAGGAACGTATTCAACCTCAGTAGGATAATCTAAATCGTGTTCTTACGTTGTATGTCTTTATACAGTATATACTGTACAATGGTTATGTCACTTAATCTCTTTAGTTAAATTCGGCCTGTTGCCGGGCCGGTCAAGTATAGTGATGTTCTTTTGCTTCAGCTTGTATTTCACCAGCTTCGACCCGTGACACAGTGCACCGTCATGCATTAAAATATTGCAGTCGTGAACTTACATACGAGATGCAATTTCTTTTGTAACAAATCTATACATTTTGCGCCATTCATTGTATTGTTCATTGGTAGGAAGCGAAAAGCAGTTCCAGAAACCGATCTAGTGCCCATATCATTTTCTGGCGCCTCACTGTGGCACGAGTGAACCGTTCATCATATCGCTTTTCCTTTGGCCGACGAACCTTCAGTGAACGGTTTGCAGATTGTGTTGCATTCATGATTCATTCATTCTAAACAAGCACCTTACCCCATGGTTTCGCTGACCAGAATTGATGTTTCTGAGCAAACTGCAACCTTTTCAACTTCACTGCATGAGTTTCTTTTGCAACTATTCGTGATGACTTAAATTTTCTTACTTTTTAGTTCTTTAGAAATTGTTATTTCATACTTAATAGTAAGTATGAAAGTATGTATGAAAATAGTAAGTATGACAACGGAACCCTGTTCGAAAATTAAGGCACTAGGGTAGTTTTGATAATGGGTTTATTTCTTGTGTTTCTTAATGTTCCATGTTTTGACGACGGAGATGGTTTCCCCAATTTTTATGGACTTTGTGTATTTTGCTTTGCACGTAAGTATTCCATGAGACTTTAATGTCTTTATTTCTGGTGCTTTTGTTTGTATTTGGACGAAGGAACTCCGTTCCGAAGGAGTTCCCTAATTTATGCTTAATGCTATGCCTGACGATGGAGAGGGTCTCCGCAATTTTACGGATTTTTAGACATGGGTAGCCAAGGTGGGCATTTGCCTGTTGCAGACTTTCATTTTGCATTTGTATTTGTGTATATATTCTTGATTCAAACGTCTTGATAAGGTCATCACGCATACATCTGTTCCAACCGCAAGCAAAGCTGCTTAATTTACTTGTAGGAACTTCTAGGCGAACGGACAACACTATTCGTCGAATGAAATTCTTCCGTAGTCGTTGTCTTTGGTTGACCTCATCTCTTCCAAGCAGTAAATATCTTACCACGTTCGTAAATTATGTACAGCAGTTTTGCTTACATTCAGTTTCCTGCTCGTTTACCGTTTAGAATAACTTTCACTTTTCAGAACGCCTATCTGGATTTTGAATTCACTACTAAAATCAGTTTTCTTACTGATACCAAATTTTAGGGAAAACATTTGTATGAGTGCGAACATATAAGCAACTGACGAAAAAAAACACTTCTAACCATCTATAAATAGCCCCAGAAAGAATATGACGCAGTACTTCACATGCCAGATAAAATATCGTTGTGACATTTTACGATTGAGTCTTCGGCACTTAAACTGCGTGGGTGATCTTAAACTTTTGTTGATGACTGTATATGTATTTCTGTTAGTTGTGCGACTGTGTTTGTGGCCAAAGATTAATATTCATATACAAAACCGCTGTTTTAAGAGGAGCATAACGAAACTCCGTATGGTCGTTCTTTTGCAAAGCATTAATCTTAAAGTCTGCCTAGCAAGTAAAAGGGACTTTTTGACCCCCTCCAAACTTTCAAAGTTGCTATACGTTTAACATTACCCAGTCTTCAAAATTTGATTTTTGATAACAAGGGAGGCTAGAACTACGGAATTTTGAAAACGGCTTTCTCTATTAAAGATCTAAAATGTCCAATATTTCCGGGAGTCTCAGTAGTCATTTCTTATTAGTCTCTATTAAGTTCAATAAAGGTAGATTTGTAAAGTTAATTGAAATGAATATTAAAAGACCGCATTTTATTAATAATAAATCTAATTACAACATATAAATTGCCAATAGATGTTTGCTTTTTTGATGTTTTGTTCAAATTTATTTAACTTTATTAATACTTTGAGTGAAAGAATAGTTGCCATCATGTTTAGAGTAGAAAAGACTGAAAGACAATAAATAATTAAACAACCAGGAGTTGAACCATTCCAGTTAAAAAATGTTAGGTGGTGATACTGTTCTGGCAAGTAAACAACTAGCAACCACCCTAACAACATGCTGTTTAGTACCGTACAGAGTTCGAATTCATATCATTCTATGAAGTTAAGGAATTGCTGCACAAAATGCATACTTCTTAACTGGGTTGCTTACGTTCTTAGCTCTGGCGTTTGGGAAACAAGAACGAGACAAGATAAAGGTGGGTCTGTGATGCATATGACTTCCACAGTACCCCAAAGTTCATTTCTGATGAAACTAAGAACTTAAAGTAAGATAAACTTTTATCGAGTAACTAAATGAAACCAAAACTTTCAGCGTAAAAAATGAAAAGTTCTGTTTATTTGAACAAAATACCTGCACTTGAGGCGACTTGATTTAACGAAAGTCGACAAAACGAAGTCGAAAAGTCGAGCTGTAATGAATTAAGTTTGTCGAACAGAATTCAACAAACTTAATTCATTACAGCTCAGTTAATTCTCCGATTTCCACACAAATCAAAATAATTCAAAAGTACTACTGAATTTTAGAATAAATTGAAATTTATCAACTCATTGTTGATTTTACGAGAAGTGCCTCAAGGTTACATTATTTGATTTCGGTTCCAAAATATCCTGTGTTTGGCACAGCATAACCCTATGCAGGTTCTTGTGCCACTAAACTCCAACCAACCATCAATCCAAAATATTAAAGCTTACTTCAAGAAAAACATAATTACATGCTTTTACAAATAGCTCTTTAGTTGAGAGACTTAACTCTAATTTTTAAAGCGTGTTTTAACTTTTATTAACATGCGCATAAATTGTCTTTTATTTATTTTATGAATTACCAGACATCTGGAAGGCACTTCCCTTACAACGTAAACCCTGGCCTGTAGCCGAATAATTTCTTTAGCAGGACCTTAAGAAGTTTCTACAAGGTTAATTTCAGGTTTCGTATAACATATTCTCATAGGTTTCCTCTAACTGACGCTTTTCAAAACGTTTTTCCATACTCCTCAGTTCTGACAGTCCTGCGATGTTCAAACTTTCGCCATACTCTAACCGTGAACTCCAACCGTGTTTTCAAACAGAAATTCAGAACTTTTACCTTTGTTTTTGCTTCAGATCTAGCTTTGTAGATGCTAACTTGCACAACGGTCTTTCTACAGGCTGTTCCAAAAGTCGTCGGACAGACTTTAAGGAGTGGTAGAACACACTGAAAGAAACGTTTTTCGTGGCCGAAAGTACAGCATTGAGGCGCAAACGCAAAAATGACGCAGAAGCTTCATTTAATCCGTCTTAAAAGAATTGTTCAAAAGAGCGACCGTCAACCTTAATACACGCCTTACTGCGTCGACCTGGTAATCAATATAGATTTTCGAACATTCTGTGCACAGCTGCAGCAGCGACGGAAATCCTGGCGACGACCGAACGTCGGTGGATTCATAGAGAGGAGTTTCGTATACATGAGACTCCTTTGTGACATGAGGATGCTTCCATAGGAAGAAGTCCAGCATTGCCAGACCAAGCGATCGTGAGAGAAACAAATAATGGGACTGCTGCGGCCAATCCATTGGTCCCCAAATGTGGCGGCCGAGGAGTTCCACACCTCAGTGCTAAAATGAGATAGCGCTGCATTGTGATGGAAACACACGCATTCTCGGATGACTGGAGAAACATCTTCCACTAACTCTAAGACCACTTGAAGAAAAACACGGAGGGTTCTTCCGTCGAAGCGAGCTGACAAATGATGCTGCCCATTCAAGACATCATGGAATATCCTCGTTCAAACACTGACGAATAAACTCTGCTTATTGGAATGTGGCCGTGTTGCGAGTGGATTCAAGTTGACCCACACATACACAATGTAGATATCAAACACACCATTACGTGTGAAGGTGGCTTTGTCAACAAAAAGCACATGTGGCGGAAAAGCCGGCTGCGCTGCACTCTGCTGCAGGAACTAGATGGCGAATTCAATACGTCAAGGATAATCTACAGCTTGTAATGCCACCCACGAAAGACTTCAAATTAAGCATAGAATTACAGCGTCGGCGTAGCTTAACCGGTAAAGCGGTTCCTCCGGAGTTGAACGTTCCGGGTTCGATTCCCGGCGTCGACAAGAAAGCAAAGTTATTCATTACAAGCTATCAAGCTATTCTCTTTGCCCATGGTATGAAAATAGTAGTTCTGATCACTGTAGTACGGATATACGTGTTTCTCGCGTAGTACCCAGTACATGGTGTTATGGGGAACATCAAATATACGACTTACAGCTCTCGTGTTTGGGATTGGTCGATCTGCTGCCCTATATAGAATGTTCTCTGTCATATTTAGCGTCCTTACATTTCTCGCACGAATTGCATCATGCCTTGCTGTGAGGTACAAGACCGTCTCACCCAGTTGACGGTGCAATCACTCAGAGTTTATTATGATCCGGCACTCGAATATTCGAATGCGTTCGTGGTACAGTTTGTACGCCTCTTCTCCGTTGCTGTAATGCCCGCCCACAAAGGACTTCAAAAATAAGCTTCCCAGACACTCATAAGCGTAGCTTAAAAGGTAAAGTGGTTGATCCGGAGCTGAACGTTCCGGGTTCGAATCCCGGCGTCGACAGCTTTTCTTTACAAAATGGCGTCCGAACTTAGCGACGCACACTAGTGGCTAAGGACCCAACCGTTAGGCCCACCACTGGAGGTCAGGTCGTTACCCTGGCTTCCATTTCAAGTGGGGGAGCATGTAATGTCCACCCACAAAGGACTTCAAAGTAAGACAGTTGTCGGGGAAGCTTAAATGGTAAAGCTTTTCCTCCAGAGCTGAACGTTCCGTGTTCGAATCCCGGCGTCAACAACTTTTCTTTACATTCTCGTTGGCAGCTTCGTACTTCAAATGCATGTCGGATTTCTCAACATTGGTAAAGCGATCTATCACATGCGACGTCCACTTCACGAATGACGAAGCTTGAGCCAAACGGTATGCTCATACGCTTGTCTGCAAGCCCCCTCTAACACCTCACCGCTTTACATTCTACCATGCACTATATGGCGAAAAATGTTTGCTTCGGCTTCTTCCACCACCACCCATAAAATGTGTCGCATGAGTTTTGGAACATCTTGTATATGATCGTAATTATGTAATTAATATTCATCTTTCAGTTGCATGCTTTCTTTTTCTTCTTCCCTATTTTTGTATTTTTTGCTCAAACTACCAGAAAATGGGGAAGAACATGTTAAACAAATTACTTTCCCAAAGTGGCAACAGATTACTTTCCTCAGTATCCTGAAAACGACAGGGAATTTGGTTTAAAAAGAACAAACTTTATTCTTCCACTTTTCCGAAAATTGTTTGCATACTGCGCTAAAGGAAGGCTGAAAGATTATTGTTCAGAGGCAGGTGCAGTTCACAGAAAGTCACAACTCCACCCTACTTTAAAATAACGCGTTTATGTTTGAAAATCACAATGCGCGTGATGATGCGCAAAATGAAATTGTTCTCAACTGCAAGAATTCATGCATACCTGTCATGTCGCGAGCACTCTTTTCAAAACCCACGTATTGTAATTTCATATGCTGAATCCTTTATGTATTCTTAGAGAAGCAGTTAAAAGACCTAAAATATATTTTCTTGCTAGTGTGTATTTTACCAGAATAGTTGAATTTGGCTCATTTTTTTTAAAAGGAAGCAGGTTATTCATATTTTACTTCTACCTAAAGACACGCCGACCTATGGTCTGAAGGTAGCCGTCTCCCTTCCAAGTGCTAAGCCCCCTCAAGGGAAGATGGGTATAACGTCATCTGCAATAGCAAGTAGGAGAGAAGCAACCGCAACATTCGGACCCAGGTTCATCCAAAACTAACGGAACGGCAAAGCGGAAACGAAAACAGAGCTGCCACTAAGATTAATATCCTTCATGTCCAGGGTTCGAGCTTCAAAGACGGAACTCCTGGGAGTCAGTTACCTCAGCGGCTCCCAGATCGAGGCATTGCTCTCGCCAAGACGAGAAAGATAGGTCAAGTCCCGACTGCCCTTACACCGAAGCACAGACCGTAGTGAAACAGGTTAGTTTTACCCTACTGATGCTTCGCACAGTAGAGTTCTCAGACATATCGTTTTTGGACGGCTGCCATCTGGCTGGGCACGAACCTCGTTGGCCTTCGGGCTTGGGGTTACGGCTTGGGTTATCCGGATACTCGTGCAGATATGGCAGGATCGTAGTATTGGATAGGTCGGTGGCGGCGCATTCCCTCATGTCAGCCCGTATTCGGTCTGGCGGGGCTCTGTGCCACTTAACCGAGGCTCTAAACCCGGTCGATGTGGGCGGCCGGGTCAACCCACCCGAGGGGGTGTCCAACGACTGTCTCCGCCCCGATATGACGATGGATATTAATATCAGTACTAGCTCTGTTGGCTGTTCTGATTCGGCGTTCAGCCAGCTTGGGTGAACCTGGTACCGAATTCTGCGGTTGAAGCTTGTGCTCCTCTGAGTCTGAGAACGCAGCGACTGGGCTGCTAATACCCTCACCTTGTGAGGCGTGGTGGCTGTGGCTGGCCATAATGGCTTCGTCTAAAAGATATCAATCTTACACCGAAGCACGGAGCATCAAAATAGGGAATACTCTTTGCCAGGCTATACCAGGTCTTTGAAGACAAGCTACATAGTATTTCTGGACAAGCTAGAAAAGTAGCCAACTAACAAGCATAGTAGGCAGGTTACTCTTTTTCCACAGCTTCAGGGGATAACAAATATGCTAGGCCGTAGTTTTAGACATCAGTAGAGAGAAACTAACCCGTGTCACGACGGTCAGTTCTACCTAAAAACACATAGAAGGTGTTTACACATTTTGTAACAAACGCCATTTTCGACGACAGGAGTCGAAGCTGGATCATTTAGCTCCGGAGTGTCCGCTTTCCCAATTAAACTATACCGACAAGTGTCTGGGCAGCTTATTATTTAAGTTTTTTCGGAGAGAACCTAACAATTTTTATAACGATATTGAACAGATGTGGGGGAAAAACAGAATTCAGGAAATTTTTTGTCGCAAAAAGTACTGACTAATATGAAATGTCTGGAATTGTCTGCGTTGTTCATTTTTCATCAGCTTTGAAATTACCTCATGTACCGACACAGTGGGTCAAAATATATGCTTTTGCTCTTTCCGAAGTCAAATATTCATATTCCGTGATAAGAACACAAAGTGAAAATCATATAATTCTAAGTGTAAAATTAGCAATTTTGTAAATATGTAAGGAAAAACATTGTCGTGCATTACTGGAAACTGGGAAAAAAGAATCGAATGCTTATCAGATTATAAAAGAACCGAATGTTTGCAAAGAAAAACTTTACTTTTTGTCGACGCCGGCCTTCGAACCAACGGGTCTGCTAACCCCAGAGCTCCAGAGCGGCTGCTTGAACCGATTGAGCTACGCCGACACTGAATCTTCATAGCTTATCTTGAAGTCATTCGTGCTCGACATTACACCCTCCCCCACTTGAAAGAGAGGTCAGGGTACGACCTGACCTCAAAAGGTGGATCTAACGGATGGGTCCTTGGCCATTAATGTATGTCCGTGTTCGGGCGCCATTTGTAAAGAAAAACTTTTACTTTTGTCAACGCCGGGCTTCGAACCAACGGATCTGTCATCCTCAGTGCTCCAGAATGACTGCTTTAACCGATTGAGCTACGCCGACGCTTTATCTCGGTAGCTTATTTTGAAGTCATTCGTGGGGGGATTACATGTTTTCCGAAAAAGGTATGTAATAATTTTACCATTTCCAATGCGCGTATCATAGAGTTAAATGAGAAACTTATGACGCAAAGTACTATGGCGAAATGCTTTAAGATTTTAATGGTAACTGTTAACAAAAGACATATTTAAATCCGAAACAAAAACAAAAATGCAAAATTTCTACAATGTGCTTTGGCCTGCTGTTGAAGCACGTGCTGGAACGAAAGACAGAATGTAAAATGTTGTATGAACATCATTTAGCTGGTGATAGCTGGAAATCCGTAAGTACTATGGATGAAATTTGGACTTATTTAAATGACTGCAATAAAAAAAAAGGTCAATATACTATCGTGGGAGAGGAAATAAATCTCCAAATTTCGTTTCGAGAATAGAAAGAACGTTTCTCAAAGGAATTCATGATACTTGTTGGCTTCTCATATAATAGAATATAAAGATCCGAAAAGTCAGCAAAAATGCGAAAATTAATTCCTCATATTACCAAGGAAACATTTTAACACCCAGTTTGAAGAGAGTCATATCATCGCTTTATTCACAAAGCATCAGTTGAATTACATCATGTTAAAACCTACTAACCTTTGAACTAAATCATGTGTTAAAACCTACTAACCACTAAACTGCATCATGTTAAAGCCTACTAACCGTTGAACTACGTCATGTTAAAAGCAATCTGCCATACCTGAAAATCAACCTTTGCATTTATGAAAAAAGCAATACAAGAGACCGGTATTATACATATATTTTTCATCACATTTCTACCAAGTCTCCTTATGTATCCCCTCCTACGACTATTATGCCTTCAGCTTGCTCAAACGAGCTCTTTCCCAAAGACGACCTGCCACAGTTGATAGACTTTGGAACGTTTTGGAACAAGACTCCTCTATTTCAAGTGGAACAAGATTCTTCTAAACATTCTTCAAAATGCTCTCCTGTTCTGGAAATCTTAATGCAAGATGATAGTGCAGAAAGAATACGATGAGTTAGAACACTTAAAATAATCATAACACTATTTATTCCCTTTCCTATTCATATCTATTTAAAATCATTATAAAATGCGTAAACACACTCTGTGGTACATAATGCAACGTTCTAATTCAAATTCAAGAATAAGCAACGAAAAGGTAGAAAAGTGACTGTACTTCTATGGAAAGTTGTGAATAGTACTTCTCTGTACTTCTCCGGGAAGCTCTTTGGGATAACATCTCTTCACCAGTTTCACTTTAGATAGAAATTGTGAATAGTACTTCTCTGGGACGCTTTGGGATAACATCTCTTTACCAGTTTCACTTTAGATAAAAATTGTACATTTGTATATAGATTTTATGTCCGGTGCTTCAGTGCAGAATACATTACTCATGACTCATACCTATAGCGATATCATCCAAGTGAACATAAGAAAGAAAACCGAACGTCTACTGAAATATTGTTCACACACTTCATGCAAAATCTAATTATATGTGAGCAAATAGACAAATAAATAATCACCAACGGTATAACGACTTCCTAACTCAGCTGCTGTTAAAATAAAACCAACTTAACTTTAGAATAGCACCGAGGCAAATATTCTGGTTTTATTAACATTATTACTAAACATCATCCTTTCTCAAAAAGAAGGAAATAAATAGTTACATGGAAAGACCTAAGGGTGCACATCACCCAGTGCTTATAAATAATCATCGAAGTGACAGAGATCAGAGATTAGTGGTCATTCGTTCGGGAAGTTTTCTTTTACTCGAAGAGAGTTCTTAAAGCAAGTATCTCCTATATTGGAT